>JZKD02S0524208.1:133559-144406 GCA_000966675.3 Picea glauca
CAGAGGGACAGGTGTCAAAAATCTGATGAGAGTCGGAGATTCGGGAAGTCGGCATTTCTGAGGTTGAAGGAACTAGGACAATGAAAGTTCCGAAGTCCCGACATAATTGGGACCATCTATTTGGAGGGACGCGTGGAGGAAATCAGAGCTATCGGGAAGGTCCCGACAAGGGAAGACATCCATCGACGTTTGGTTCATCGGAATATAGGGAATTCCGTGGACGTGGGGTTTACTCCTTTTGAAATCACGAAACCCTGATTAGTGGGGGGGGGGCAGCTGTCAGCACAACAAAGGCGGAAGACAGTGCCCTAGTGGAGGCTAGCTGTCAACAAACCGAAGAGTCGGGATTCAAGGAATCGCGAGTTCCATGGGCGAATGTATTTGACATCGCAAACCCCGAAACCCCAATGAAAGGGTATGACTGTGGTCATATAGAGGGAGGTCGTGTGGACCAAAAAGTCTAGTCTAGGGGACTAGCGAAAGATGACGTCATATCGGGATATCAGGGATTCTGAGGACAAAATGTTTATGTATTTCAATGTTGTGATCTTCGAAACCCCGATGGACGGAGGGGATTCTTTCAGAGGATCTCCAGGTCCATAATGACCGTTATATGTGTAAACAAGACGATTAACTTAAACCCGGACGTGGTTATGATTTAGGATAAATGGTGAGAAGATCTGGACGACCAGAGTCCACCCGTCCAGATCTACGGCTGAGGATGCATTCCGGAGCCCCCTTGCCATTCTACCTTTAATGGGGGGGGGTCCGGAATTAGACATGCAACTCTTGAATGGTTGAGATTAATCCATCGTGATCAACGGTTTCCAGGTGGATTCTGGACCCCCCTTGCCATTCTACCTTTAATTGGGGGGGGGGGTTTCCAGAATAGTGTGGCGTGTGAAGTGGGGTCCCTCCTGTCAGGACGACCATCGTGTCGCGTCTCCCTCTCACCACCTGTATTACACCCAAACGCACGACGAGGCTTGTTCCCATTGCCAGATTCTCTATCCCCGATGAGGTTTATTCCTATTGGCCATCCACTGACCCCGTGGGAATCCATCCCTATGGGATGCACGTTATCCCTGGTGGGCTTCGACGGTTGCAGAGTCGAGTGTGTAGATATTACAGTAGCCCGAAGCGTGAAATACCAAGGACGCTGCGTTCAAATTGAACCATGAACATGTCCCACGATCACATGGGAACGGAGTAGGAGAGAGATAGAGTCAACATACGCTGGACCTCCTTGGTTATTTAAGGGTTTGAGTCCGACAGAGGACCAGAAAAATTTGATTCAGGTAGTGGGTATGTTACAACATCTGATACACCAAATGTCTTCTCTTTTATCTTTTCCCTTATATTTCTTCATATCTTCGACTTGCAGTGATAAGCTAGTTAGATGACTCAAGATTTGACTCATACCTGAGATGGATTCTCCCATAGGGGTTTATTATATCTTCATGGAGATCTCCAGTGCCTCAGCCTACGAAGCAATATTCTATTGCATCAGAGGAACTCTGATGTGTGGTAAGAGGGAAACAATGAACCATTCCTTGTTCTGCTCATCTGGGATTTGAAAAATCAAATGGCCGGTCAAGGTCTTAAATCTATGATCAAACTCCCACACAGGTTCAATTGTTCTCTGCTTGATTTCTTTTAGTTTTGTAATGCACTACAACTCTGACTTAGGTTTCTTGAATTCGACAATTAGCGCAGTCTTAATGGCATTCAACGATTTAGGTGCATCTCCTTGGATGAATTTCATGTACCATCTCAGTGGGTGATCTCTTAGGGTAGTGTTGAACTGAGCTCGTTTGACAACTTCGTCAGTGATATTATTAATACTCCACACAACTTCACATAGAAACCAGTACTGATCAGGATCTTCAGATCCATCTCCTCTAAAGGTGGGTAACCTCATCTCATCTACCATAGATCTTCCTAGGTTTCCTGACTGAGTATGTGGTGGAATTCTAGTGACAGTGCTCTGAGTGTTCTGATGACTTAGGTTACTCTAGTTACTTAATGCTGCTGAAGCAACAGGAGGAGTAATAGTACTTACTTCAACAGTCGGCTCAGTTCTTGAATTTTTTGGCTCTTCTTGGTGAGGTTCCTTTGTCCTAGCATATTTTGAATGCTCTTCGTCTTTCAAATTTTCCTCTTCTCCACTGTAGAACCCTTCATTTCTGTAGTTCTGCTTAAATAGGTTCGCGAGATGAACTTCTCTGAATACTCTCCCACTGTGTGTATTTCCATCCTCTATGTCATTGTCGCTGTCTAAGTTCTTGAACATCAGCTCTTGCAATCTGAATGAACACTGTATCTTCAAGATGTTCTTCTCATGCAATAACATCTTGATTTTCAACTTTAAAAAGTGTAAAAAGTTTCCTCTAGGTCCCTTAAATAAATATCTCTCTGCTTGGATATACAATTCCACTCTATCAACAACAAACTTAGTGATGTACCCTCCAATCGTGATATCAAACCAGTGATATACTTCTCTTGACATGACGTTATCAACTCTCTTGACCTTCTTGATCATTGCTGACGTCCAAACCACAGGATGTCTAGATTTGATCTCAAACTAGGTATCTGCTAATCTGGCCAGCCACTTGTATAACTCTTGATGAATTTGTCCAAAGAAAATATTGTGTATATCGGTAAAGATATACCTTCCCAACCAATCCTCTGTACTAAGATTAGGGTTCTTGTTCTGGGCTTCAACAAAGTCCTTTTCTTGATCTTCTATCCACTTCTGAATATCTATCTTCGATGGAAACCACCTTGAAATTCCCTCAAGAAGATCCCTGTCCCAACAACAGAACCATTTGTTGGCACAGGGGAAAACCCAGGGTTCATCTCTAACAATGCATCAACAAGCCCTAACTACTGGCCCTTTCGGCAACACCTATGAAGTAGATGCAGTCTCACCCGAAGTAGCTATAGGGGGTTGCAGGACACAGGTGTCTACAACTAGAGGAAATGCAGAGTGGGTTCATGGGAACAACACACAATCACCTAGTTATTCTTTATCTTCCTTAAACCTACTATGCAAGTTATAGTTCATATCTAACACAATATCACAACAAAAACATATCAAATGACAAAGAACATAGACATCAATCACACATAACACAAGATATACATGGTTCACCCTCTCCCTAGGGCTACGTCCACATAACTATGCTTTATAATGTATTAGATGAAAGTATACAGTTCTATCTAAGATCTTAGCTAGCAAATATTCTCTCTCCCTCTCCTCTCTCTTTATCCCTTCCTTGCACACCCAACTGCAGGGTTGATCTTCACACCTAACTAAATATTTTACAATACAGACTGCTCTCACAATACAATACTTCTCTCTCGATAGCAATATCTTCTCCTCACATCATCGATCAACCCATCCCAAGTCCTCTCGACCTTTATTTATACATTACAATAGCTCATCGACAACCTTAGTCCGAGACCTAAGTGCCCAAACCCTAGATACCAAAAACCTAGGTGTCTAAAACCCTAGGGCAACTTGACCCGCGTTTTAAGGGCTTCGCCAACCTGTCTTTCCTTTCTTCCCGCGAGGTGCTCCAAAGCATCCAATGATGGCTTTTTCCTGCTTGCTGAGTTGTCCATGATCCGTCTTCCTTACTCATCTGACATCCTCAGTATCCTCGTCCAACAACTTGTTCTCTCGGACTTTGCTCCCACTTTTCTGCTCTTTTGCCCACTTCTACCTAATATCAGTCACCGTGTCTTCCACGTAGTTCACCTTTTTCCTTTTCTTCTTTGGTATTCACATGCTTCCATAACCAAGGGCCAACACAATGCTGCAGAAACATTTCTACTGGTCGAAGCTTCGACAGGAGGTCAACAAGTATATTAGGTCATGCACTGCTTGCGTTATGGGAATCCATCTCCATGGACTACATGTCGGGCCTCCCATCCACCAAGCAGGGAAATGACTGTTTTTTGTGGCTATTGACCGCTTTTCTAAGATGTCGATTCTAGCCGCCTGCAAGAAGAGCATCACAACAGAGGCCACTGCCAAGCTCTTCTTTGAACGAGTCTGGGTACATTTTGGAATCCCACAAACCATTGTCTCAGACCGGGATAATCGTTTTCTCAGCACATTCTGGTTGAGCCTCTGGTCACTGCTGGACACCAAGCTCAACAAATCCATGGCCTTCCACCCCCAGACAGATGGCCAAACCGAGGTCGTAAATCGAATGATCGTGCATATCATGCGCATGTATAATTCCAAGCACCCTCACACATGGGATGAGAGTCTTCCCTATGTCTAGCATAGATACAACCGAGCCTTGCATAGCTCAATTGGCCACAACCCCTTTCAGGTGGGGTTATGATTCCAACCATTGGGTCCCATAGATGTTGCAATACCCCTTGCGGTCACCTTGGCTGACTCATCTCCTTCTCCAACTGAAGCTGAAAAATCTACCCAGTTCATTGAATAGATCCATCACATCCACCAATAGGTTCAGGATATCCTATAGAATTCCAATGACAAGTACAAGCAATGTGATGATCAACACCGGGTGCCACATAAGTTTTAGGTGGGTGATAAAGTTTGGTTGCATTTGTAGAAAGAATGCCTTACCGGATCCCATTGGAAGATTCTCCCACTCCATTATGGGTCGTACACCATCACCAAGGTTATGGGTGATAATTCTTTTGAGTTCAACATTCCTCCTTTCCTTGGCCTGCACCCAGTGTTCAACGTGGATCTCCTTCGACCTTATTTCCCACCATTATTGGACACCTCAGAGATAGCAGAAAAACTGACACCAATAGAGCTCAATCCCAACTTCATACATCATGCATCCAGTGATCATATTGTGGGAAAATAGGTCAAGGGCACTCGCCAGCAAAGGATCCAACTTTATTGAGTTGTCAAAGCAGGGCAACTCCTGCACGAAGGCAAGTGGCTCACGCGGGGCCAAATTCTGCAGAAATTTCCTCATCTAATTAGGGCACTCAACACAATGGATACCATTGCTTCCTAACGGGGGAGTATTGATCCATATGTATTTCGGTGGCCTCCCACCTATTCCAACTAGATCATTTTGGCAGTTTTCCATTTCGACATTTTTTCCTAGTTTTCGGGTCCCTGACTTCCGAGGTCGTTTTGAGGCCCTAAACAACGTTTTTAGGGCTCACCACAACCAATATTTGTAGTGCTCACCATAGGATACATGTTTAGTCCTTGGATAGACCTTTCCAAAGGGCTATCGTGTGCCTAAAACGAAGATCGTATGCAAAAGTTACAACCCCGGGAAGTTTATGTACTAACTTACACAAACGGGGCCCACATGACTTTTGGTGCTTCATCTCCTAGGGTTAGGTTTTTGGATGTCTAGGGTTTTTGATGTTCCTTTTTATTGTAAAAAGGCCTTGAGAGCCTCATTGTAATCATCTTCTTGTGAATGAGCGCAACCGCCACATCTCTTCTCAGAGATAAGATGCCACCATTCTAGCAAGCTTGTTTTCCACTGCATTTTACAGTTTCATCTCATTTCCTTATTGAGTAGAAAACAATTTTACTGTATATATGTTATTCTGTGTTAAGCATATTTTGAGAATAATATGTATTCATTTCTTTTTTCTCATAAAATTCGGATCAACCTCTCCGTCCCTCTCCTTCCAAGATGATAGATAATGTCAGAATAGACCAAGACCTCAACACCCAACACCAACCTTTATGAGATACATTTATACCTACCACTAAGGAAAAAACAATTAATCTAAAACCTAGGATAGTAGCCATGAGGAGGTGGAATCCCCAAAGCTAGAATTAGGGTCACTATGCAACATTTTCACTTCCCCCTTAGGGAAGAATGTCCCAACGATTGTAGTGTTGTGGCCATCACAAATTATATTACTAAATACAATGTTAGAAAGGTTGGAAAACAATGCATGGTAACATAAACATCATCCAAAACTTGTCACCTAGGATTGCAAAAGTGGATTTTGACAACCAATAGCAAATAATCCAAGCATACAACATCTAGGGTGCCATCAACAATATACAAGCCAAGCTCTAAGAGGTAGAGCTTGCAAATGAAAAACTAAAAATAATGCAGAGAATGACTATAGGTTAGGGAGAACCAAAATGGAAAGGAATCGAACTTAGAAGAAGGTGAGATTAAACACGATTTGAAATTCATAAAGAAAATGAAATATATTTTGGCCAAGGTCAAGGTCATTGACACAAAATTCAAAGAACAAATTCAAACTTCTAAATCATGGGCAAAAATATTGGGCATATGCCTTGGGGAGGCACCATCTAAGTTTTTCATAGTAAGGGAAGTAAGAATCGTAATACATGAAGAACGTGAAAGGTCAAACAAAGTTATAAACATTATTGTAAAGGGATTAAAAGAAAGATGTGAGAAGGAAGAACCCAATGAGGTTGCAAAGGGCTTCCTATAAGGCATAATAAACTGGTTTTAGATCTAAACTACAAAAAGAGTAGGGAGGGTTCAAGAACAAAATGAAAGATATTTCCCATTGAAGATATGTTTTTGGAATATTAAAGACATAATATAAATCCTTAGGGGAAGGAAATATATAAAGGGATCGAAATGGTTCATTAATAAATACCTAGCCATTAGGCAAGAAGAGGAAAAGAAATGTGTCACATAGGCCGACCTACCTCCCTTCACCGTCAAGGCAAAATCACTCAAAATTTCTTCTTTTCTCTTCAATCTCATTTCCCCACTAGAGACCTAATTGGACTCTAACTATAATAAAACAAAATTTCCTATGCAAAACAAAAGTAGAATTATAATGCATAAGAAAAACTAGCAGGTAAATTACAATTAAAAATTATGCACATGGTTATGAACAACAATTGCATCGCATAATCAATTCCATGTCCATTATTAATATCTTAAACAAAATTAAACCATTCATGCAAAGATGCACAAACAAATATGCAGAGCAAAGATAAACATCTCAACACATCAGATCTAGCATAACTAACTTTTGGTAGTGAACAATCTAGCCACCCATTCCCAATTGAGATAAAATGCATAAACAAATATACTAAGATATAATTAACATAAATATAATTACATATACAATAAAGATATTTCTATTCAAGGCAATAATTATATTACAAAATTCTCACATATATAAAATAATCCATGGAATGAGTAACAATGATTCTTCATATAGAAATTAAGACAAATACTCATCTTTCTGATAATGAAATTTCAAACTAGTTGCAAATTGGGTGCTTTTCCACCAAACCATAGGAAATCCACTGGTAAATCCACCCCCAAGCTAGGACTATGAAACCACGAGGGAAAAAACAAGATCTTAGGATCTAATCACACTCATACAAACCCACATACTCATCAATTCTAGTAGGACCAAACATCATAACCACCACATATTTCAAATAAATCCTCTAGGGAACATATTGATCCCTTCAATATGCCACCATTCTTTTCCCCCATAATAATACACAAGACAAAGGCCAAATTCAATTCTCTACCACATAGTCCATCAAGGAATCTGTCCCCTCGAATGCTCTAGTGTAGGTAGGGATGTTGGACATGCATTTTGGATACAGTTTTGAGGAAAAGCCTAAGTATGGAGGAGATGCACAACAACAAAAGAAACAAGAGATGCCAAGTGAGGAGTGCACAGTAAAGGTGCATTCAATATTGAAGTGCACAGTAAAAGAATACTTAGTGAAGAATAAAGCAAGATAATAAATAAAGAGAATAAATTAGGAAGATAAAGAAAGAGAAAAGGAAGGACAACAATTTGGCATGCAAAAGTAGAAAGATGCACAAAAGCAGGAAGAACAACAGTTTGGCATGCAAAAATAGAAAGATGCACAAAAGCAGGAAGAACAACAGTCGAGAATGTAAAAGAAACATGCAGATGAAAAAGAAGGAAAAGCATGCCTGAACAATGAGTCAACATGAGTTGTAATGAGTCAGAATAAGTTGTAAAGGGTTTGGGGATAATCAAATAGGGTTTTGAGCCCTATATTACATGTATAAATATGTAATGGGTTGGGAAGAATGGGGTTCTATTCAGTTTTGTTATGTTGGTAGTTGTTTGTTTTTCAAGGTTGTTATTGATTAATTGTTTGTTGGTTAGGGTTAAATATGTGATGATTTGAGAATAAGAGTCTACGTCTAAGTGGGGAAGGAGAGTTGCAGAGAGAGGCTTGCACTACAAAGCGGCTAAGCAAGGTGGGGACTGATAGCATGATGAATCTATTGTAGTGCAGTGTGCAAGCCTAGAGTGATTACATAAAGCATAATAAAGAAGCCAGTCATTGTGGACGTAGCCCAAGGATTGGGTGAACCATGTTAACTCTGTGTCTCTATGTGTGTGATTCATGTGATTGTTTATGAATAGTAGGTTCATGTATGTCAGACTAGATTTGTTTACTATATGATTAATTCAGAGTAGTTATAGATGTTATGGTGAATGGCTTATGTTGCAATCTGTGTCACGATGGCACTGCATAAAATAAATTGCTGGTGAGACAAAGACCCTACAGGTTAAATCCAATGTATAAAGAGAAGGTGAAAGCAAAGATAGACCAAACGTTGGAAGTAGGAATTATTGAACCAGTGGTGGATTCAGAATGGATAAGTCTAATGGTGGTATAGGATGAGAAAACAAGAGGAATCAAGATTTGTGTAGACTCGAGGAAGATAAGTGATGCATGTCTACATGATCCATTTCCAACACCTTTCACAGATGAAGTGATAGAGAATGTAGGAGGGTAGGAGACCTATTATTTCATAGATGGATTCTTGGGATATCACCAAATCAGGATTGCATAGGAAGACATACATAAGAACACTTTTGCAACAGAGTGGGGAAGTTATCAATACACAATGATGCCCTTTGGACTGAATAACGCACATGTGGTTTTTTCAAGAGTTGTTGTTGCAACTTTTAAAGAATTTATTCATAAGTTCCTTGAAGTATACTTAGATGATTAGACTGTGTTTAGTTTATTGAAAGATCACATAGAAGTACTTAGGCTAATGTTGGATAGGTGCAGAAAATGTTAGATTTCACTGAACTTAAAGAAATTTATTTTCTATGCATCTTTTGGCATTTTGTTGGGACATGTGGTATGCAAACAAGGATTATTATTGGGTCCTGCCAAGATTGCAGTGATTTTAGATTTACAACCACCCACATTAGTCAGATAGTTGAGAGAAACTTTGGGTCATACAGGATATTATAGGAAGTTCATTAAGGGTTATGCGCAGATTACAACACCTACAGAGAAGTTTTTGAATAAGGAATCTAAGTTCCAGTGGAATGAGGATTGTAATAAGGGGTTGGATACATTGAAGTAGAAATTAGTGAGCACATCGATTTTGATCTTCCCAGATTGGAAGAAGGATTTCCATGTCCATGTGGATGTGTCATCCATAGCTTTGGGCACAACACTATCTCAACTAGGGGAAGGAGACATAGATCACCCTATTTCTTTTGCAAGTACGAAGTTGTCAATAACAGAAAGCTATTATACTACCACAGAATGAGAAGGATTGGAAATGGTATATGCGCTACAAAAATTTAGACATTGTTTATTGGGTTCTCATTTTAAGATGTATACATACCACTATGTACTAAGATACTTAGTGAACAAGCTAGTGTTGGGGAGGAGAATATGCATATGGTTGTTGTTATTCCATGAATATGATTTTGAGGTTGTGGTGAAACTAGGGAAGTTGAATGTAGGACCAGATAACTTATCACACATGCTCTCAGGAGAAGATGGAGGGAATCTAGATGACATCTTTCCAGATGCACACTTATTTTCAGTTAAAATGGTGGACAACTAATTTGCAGACATTGTGCAGTTTTTAAGTACATGAATGGCCCCATCATACATGTCAGTCACGCAGAAGAAACAATTAGTGGTTAAAGAAACATACTATCAATTAATTGGAGGGAACTTATACAAGTTAGGTGTAGATGGAATATTGAAGCGATGTGTGTTAGAGCATGAAAGGCCAACGATACTCTCAAAAGCACACGAAGGAATCACATGAGGACATTATGCAGGAAGTGATTGTGCAAAATATTTTGTGTGCAAGGATCTGGTGGCCCACACTTCATAAGGATGCTAAAGAATACTGTCAGGCATGCAATGTATGTCAAAGGGTGGGAAAGCCATATAGGAGGGATGAGATGCCTTTACACCCACATGTTATAATGGAAGCATTTGATAAATGGTCAATAGAATTTTTTGGAACAATCAACCCACCAGAAAGAAGATCAAGAGCTAGGTACATAATCACTGTGACAAAGTATTTGACTAGATGGGAAGAAGTAACACTAGTCATAGGCTACACCAAAAATATTGTTGCGAGGTTTCTATTTGAGAATGTAGTTAAAAGATTTGGATGCTCGTGCATTATACTCAATGGTCAAGGAACACACTTCCTAAATAAGACAATTACAACATTGATTGAGGAATTTCAAATTCATCATTAGAGGAGCACACCATATCACCCTCGGACCAATGGGATAGTAGAAGATTTTAATAACATTATGGAGAATTCTTTGACAAATATATGCAATGTAGAGAGAGATTATTGGGACTCAAGGGTTCCTGCATTATTGTGGGCATACAAGACTATGACCAAAAATTTGTCATGACAGACACTGTTCAGGTTGGTCTGTGGGAAAGAAGAAATAATTCCAATGGAGTTTATTGTGCCTTGTGTTGGGCTCTAAAGATGTCCTAAAAACAACCTCTATGCATCAACCAAAGGTAGGCGTTGGCACAAGCATTTTACTTGTCACCTACGTAGGTTCTTGCCTTCCATTTTCAATACCCA
>JZKD02S0524208.1:148311-175045 GCA_000966675.3 Picea glauca
GTGCTTGACCTGGCAGTGCAGAGGTACCCCTGTAGGTGAGGAGAAGATATCCGAGTATTCTTCCACGACCTTATCTACTTGCTTCTGCTGTGTGGAGAGATCGACCGCAGAGACCCTGGATGTGGCTGTGATCTTTCTCTTATTATGAGAGTGAATCACGAAGAAGACAAACTTCCCCATCTGAGAGATGACCTTCCTTCATTCCTTAGCAGAGATCAAGGAAATAACACTAGGTGGGACTGCCTCGGGTATCCTGTACAATTTCTTGTTCAAAGTAATAATAACACTACGAGGCCTAGACTCATATACAACATGACATTTCCATAAATAAGGTTGGCCCAAAAGAACATCACAAACTTAGAGAGGAGAAACATCACACAATACCTCGTCTTTGAAGGGCTTGATGATGTACGACAGTTGACACTTTTGTCTGATGCGAAGATCGCTTCCTTGGTGGAGCCATCCAATGGTGTATGGTTGTGGGTGCGGCATTGTTGGCAAGGCCAACCGCTTGACAAACTCTGCTGAGATGAGGTTTTTCTGGCTACCACTATCAACGATGAAGTGCAACGGGGTGCCTTTTACCCACATCTGTGAATGGAAGAGGCACTCTCCTTCTTCTGGCTTGTCTAGTTCACCAGGCTGGAGCTTGGTGGTAGCAACGGTGGCACTGGGTTCCGTGTCAATTATCCGTCTTCCCCTTTTTGGTTCTGGCTCAGAGTCATAATCTGCATCTGATTCAGAGGCTTTCACTTCAACCACCAGCGACTGCTTTGAGCGACAGTCAATAGTTTTATGCCAAGGTCTCTTATGGAAGTCGCACCACTTCCCGGTATCTTTCTTTGTCTTTCCGGTGTCCTTCTTTGCTTGCAGCTTGGACTGGTTGTCCTAATACTGTCCATCTTTTCTCTATCCTTTGTTTGGTGGGTTGGGGTGACCCTTTCCTAGCTTTTTTTGTGAGGGGTTCCCAGGCCCAAATTGCTGCGTCTTTTGTTTGAGCTTCTGCTCAATTTTGATGGCATATCGGTAGGCCGCGCCCAAGGATGAGATGTCCAGAAATTCCATTTCGGTCTGGATGTATCTATGAAGAGCACTGCGATACTTGAGCACCATATTTCACTCCGAATCTTTGATACCCAACTTGGTGCACAAGGTATGGAAGATATTTGTGAAATCTGGCACTGCTTGGTCTCTTTCTTGCCGCAGTGTGGTCCATTTGGTATACAGGTCGTGATAACTTCCGACAGGGTAGTATTGTTCCTTAATAGCATCCCTGAAGGATTCCTAGGTGGCTGTGACTGAAAATAATGAGGTTTCCTCTATTTCCTTTTTCTCACAGAGAGTTTCCCACCAATCTTTGACATGGGGAACGACTTTGAGGAGTGCAAAAGTAATCTTTTCTTTATTTGAAAAGTTATGGACAGAAAAATACCCTTCTAGTAGATTCAACCACTTTTCTACAACATCTGCGTCTATTTGACCTTCAAATATAGGAATATCGAAGTTTATTTGTACCTTGAAGGGGGTGACGTCTCTGTTCGAAGAAGATGCGTCGCCTGTTGGTAGCCGCCGAAGGATTTGCGCGAAACTATCCATCATCTCGTTCCTCTATTGCGTGAGGGATTCCTCAATCAAAAGTTTGAAAGTATCTCCTGTCCCATCATCTTTATTTTCTCTTTCCATGGGAGGTCGCTTGGGCGTGCAAGAACTTCTTTCCTCAAGAGAAACAAGCTCGAGACCCAACTCTTTATACTCTGACCTCGTTGGGGACATGCATTAAGATGACAAGGAGCAGACCACTCTGATACCACTGATCTGGATTTTATGAGCAGAACGAAATGAATACAGATTATTAACAGGTTCTTAACACAAAATAATAGAGATACAGTAAAAATGCTTTTCTATTCAATAACGAAATAATCCAAAACTGTAAAATGCAGCGAAAATAAGCTTGATGGAATGGTGGCGGCTTATCTCTGAGAAGAGATGAGACGACAACGCGCATTTGAAAGAAGAAGGTTACAATGAGGCTCTGAAGGAATTTTTACAATAATAAAGAGTGCCAAAAACCCTAGAAATCCAAAAACCTAACCCTAGGAGATGAAGCGCCAAAAGTCATGTGGGCCCCGTTTGGGTAAGTTAGTACATCAACTTCCCGGGGTCGTAACTTTTGCATACGATCTCCGTTTTAGGCATGTGATAGCCCGTTGGAAAGGTATCATCGAGGAGATTCATTTTGAGGGCCCAATAAGAGATTTTAGATATCATTGAGAATATCAATCCTAAAAAACCTTCATTTGGGCCCTCAAAATGTCTTCGGAAGTTAAAACTGCTAAAAATAGTAAATTTCCAAAATTGTCAGAAAACTGTTTTGAGCTAGTTGGAAAAGGTGGGTGGCCACTGATATCCATATAGATAAAAAATAAAGCAACAAGACCCACACAGAAAAAGGGAGTATCACACAGATAACAAAAAAAATGCAGAGGCAGTTAAGTGCGCACAAAATTCAAGTGTGAAACAGGACCATTAAGGACATTAAAGGATGGAAATGATAGTTAAAAAGTAGTAATGCCGAAACTTCCTGGAGATACATAGTCATAAATAGAATGTGCCAAAAAGGATTGGGATAGACTGACAGATCAAAGGAAGAATCCTGTGAAGGATTTGGCATTAATTCCACAATAAGGAAAGTATTGATTGTATACTCTGACCAGATCTGACACTTACGGAGGGTGCGAAAGAAATTGCACAGTTGTCGAAGGGTTATACAAGCGGATAAGGGACCGAAAAGGAAAGGTTAATTTCATTTGATAAGAGCTATGAGAAAATAGAGAAGACCAGAGCCGAACCATAGCTGAACCAAAACCAACACAAAGAAGTTAAATAAATCAATTGTAGAGAACAATGGCACCACTAAAAGTTGGGGCACCCGCAGCCGCAATATGCAAGAAAAAAAAATGACCATCGGTTGCACCAGTGTTTGTGGAAACACCAAGAGCTTAGGCATCACAACCAATATTTCACAAGGACTATATATCACCAAGAAAGGACACCGCGCCCTAATATAGAGTACCGACAGATGGAAAGTACTCGTTGGTCACACTAGAAATATTACCTGGTGTCATTGTCGAAGGGGACATGCTAGGAAAGGTCACCTCTTTGAAGTTTGGAGACAATGACATAACAAATGTACAAAAGTTTCCCAAACTGACATGAGAGAAATATTTGTGCACCAAAGAGTAATAGGTTCAATCATAGTTGAATCACAGATTTGGGCGCTAGGACTAGAGAAATCAGGAATATTGAATTTGCTGGATATCCCACATTTTGGCAGAGGCCAGGAAGTAAACATCTACATCAAAATGTTATTGCGTTGCGTCCATGGAGGAAATTTGTGGCTAGATCCACTAGTGTCTATTGATATGCAAGTAATTACGTGACCAACGGGTTTTCCGAAAGCAGTAGAGGATCCAACAACATTATTCACAAACAAGGTGGGGGAGAAAACACTTTCAGAAACTATGAAGGATAGTTTCCACACCTTCAGAGGGAAGCAAGGGCTGGATGTCACAAAAATAAGTGGTGATGTTGTGTGGTTTGCAACATAGGTATTGGATTGCAAATTAATAAGTAAATGATGCAAGGATGAGGTGTCGGTTGCAATGATCACAGCTACGACAAAGTGCACATAGGGGGTTTGTTGAGCACTCAACACCTAAAAGTATTTGCGAAATATTTTTTTTTTTGGGTACCAATTTTCATTTTTATAAGTGATAGTCTATATCATGGATGAATGGATTTTTTCTTTCTTTTATGTCAGTAAACCTTATCATCGACCTTTTTGTTTGGTTTTGACGAATTGCTTTTTCTAAGTAACAATGCGCGATAGGCCCAAAAGATGCATGGTTTAAAATTCTTAACAATCATAGATCGAAAAAATTTGGCCTATGAGATAGTCTTTTAACATCACCGATACGCTTCAGTGGTGGCAAGTTTCAAGAGGTAAATCACAAACGGAATAAAATTCCATCGTCGATTGCCGATTGCCGACACATCTTTGGCATTGGCAGAATTTGAGAGATGGAACTGCGAAAACTTTCACTTTAAAAAAGTTCGTTGATCGTTGATTGCCAATCATCGTTATGAAAACAACATTGGTAGAATATAGTGCACAAACTAGACTTGTGTCCAAAGGAAATCACCGATGTCGAAGTAATGTTTCCCACGAAAAGGTCTAAATCAATCACCACGTGTCTTTGCCGTGTAAGAAGTTCGAACAACATGACCCGCTCTCACTATGTCATCTCTTGGTGTTTCCCGTATCATGCTCGCATCTCCAAGTCAACATTTACAGATCAGTATTGTATGAATTTTTGGGTTGGCATTGGAGCTTTCGGCTAAATGTATCAACGAAAAAAAATCTTAAAGAAAAGCATCGGTTGCCGATCCGCTCATTATCTATCGACAGACTGATAGGACATCATACGACAAGGGTTTTGTCAAATCTTCCACATTCTACATCAACGATCATGGCTGCTCTACACTTTGTTTCCATTTCAAGACCATGCCTTTTTCCTTCGACGTTGATCATACAAGTGTTGAAAATATGAGAAGGGTCGATATTTTGATGGGATACTTTTGGCAGGGATAAGATCACATTTTGTTATTTAAGATGCTAATTAATGTTTCTCTCAACTCACATTACTATCCTACGTGTCGAACAAGCAGTAGAAGTTTGAATCCGTTGATAAACTATGAAGTAACCCACTCCCGCATGCCAGTTTGCATTGCATTTAATCCCGAGCGTGGTTCGACTTTAGTGATAGATTGTGCAGGACACATTTACAACCTTGAATTTAAGAACTGATGTGACAAGGTAAGTATGCTCTCCATTTAAATTACAAATACATATTCAAACGTGCTATTCTGTGCACAAATCTTTTATTCCCTGGAGTAGTCAAAGGTGTGAGAGAGCGCGTCTAAGATATTACAACCAATCTTTAACTCTAAACCAGGTTAATCTTGTGCAAGGAAGAGGTATGCATTGTATTCATCATTTCTACATTTGCAATTGCATCCATAATAATTTTAGAGGTTGGTATCTCACTCTTTCTGTTTATAGAAAATGCCTCCAAGAAAGCCGACACCCATGAGCTCACCAAGGATGCCCAAGATAAAGGAACCAGAGGTCAGAGAAGTATCTACACCAAGTGCTGCAAGGGATTTGGATTTCACCTCAATGAAGAAATCGGTTATCTGCATGTCCACCAAGAAGTAGTTTATCCAACCTCTAGCGTTCGGTGACACAAAAGTGACTACAGGGTCTAAAATGGTGCTCTCACATTGGGGTGACCTGTACAACAAAATCAGTCAGGAGGAATACCCTGAGTTCACGCATCACAACAATCCAGATGTCTAAATATTGGATGATTAGGTGTTTCCAAACATTTGGAGGTCAAATTTTCATAGGGTGGCTACCCGAACCCCAGTTCTTCCCTGCATCGAATGATTAGGATGGATAATTGACCATGATGACATGGTAAAGTGCACCATCAACAATGAACAAGGTGAGTGTGTTGGTGTTTTCTTTCCGACGGAGGTGCAGAAGTACTACAAACTTAGAGACCCAGAGGAAATGCTCAACACAGACTTTGTGGTCAAGTTCTACGAGATTCATGATACCAACCGATTGCTAGCCTCATGGTGGAAAGAAGACAAGAAATTCACAAATAGGAGCACTAGATGGTACAACACAGTAAATATTTGAGATCCATACATGTATCTAATGGCGTTAATCTTTCAATTATATGGAGAAAAGGATTGCTCCAAATTTTTAGAGGCATGGATGCCCTTAGCACACACTGTGGCAATTTCGGGGATCAACTTCAATTAGGAATCCATTATATCCAAGCAACTCAGTATAAATATTTCACAGGCTCAGACACCAAAGGAAGGAGACGTTCCAACTTTCTACATTGCATCCTACTTGCTGGATGTAATTTGCGTAAGGAACATTTTTGCAGGTATGACTTTGAGTTGGCATGTTTCTGAATTGCCTGTACATGTCTATTTCAACATATTGTGGGAAAATAGATATAAGATATTATATTCTTTAATATGCGATGAGTTCCTAGTCAGGGTTTACTTCCTCATTTTTAGAAAAGAGTGCCCTCAACTTTCGGTGGCAACAAAGAAGATGATATAAAACGTTGGCCACTGGTACTTCAAAGAAACTAGCATTTATATTAGAGTGTTCGTAGCTACTGACACACCCCACATGCTCCCTATTCATGTCCCAAATCACCTCATTTTGGGGGAGATATTCTCCCAGACCATCTTGCAAGGATACAATGCCTCCTTGGTTAAAGACAAGAAGAGAGATTTCATTCTCTATGGTTTCCACATAGGATTTTACATGGTCAGAGGCATTGCGCATGCAAAACAAGAGAGGTTCAATCAACTTGAGTACAAGTTTCATACAAGTCTGTTCCACAAGCAAGACCCCAAGGGCTTAGTTCCCCAGCACATGACGCAGGTAACCTCCTAATGGACGTATGCTCATGATAATTTTGAAGACGAAGTATTCACTGAAGGTGCCTAGGACTAGAAGGAAGTACTGCAAATAAGGGCCAACTTGAATATGACTAAGTTCAAAGTGATGTCCCTGGATGAGCAGGTTGAGACAATAGAGTAGGCAGCTCAAGAATCTCTTAGGGCCAGAGACGAAATTAGAACAGTAGAGGCAACATAGGCACGAAGGAGGGGGCTGTTGTGACATCCCCGACCACCACCTCTGCCAAGTAATGCTACCCAAACTACTTTATATTTACTTTTAGCTCTGATACCAATTTGTGTATTTATATGATATCTATCTAATGCAATTTAATAGCTACAACATTTTGTTCATGCCACTATTCATGCGGAAATACCATTAAAACATGTAGAGAATATATGCATAAAGACAACATATTCTAATAATACACAGATTAATGCGAAAATAACAGTAAGCCTACACATACAACATATATGATATATCTAGGCATTACTCATCAATTATAACAGATGTACAATTACACAACATACAATCAACAAATATTTGACACTTATCTTTTAATAGATGACCACCAACTGCATGCAGACCTTCCACGAACCTCCTAGCCTTAGACCACACTGCTTATCATGCTCAGTAGTGGGTCACCCCTGAACTGGGACTAAACTCCACCGGGAAAGGGATTCCTAGGCTTGGAAAGGAAAACAATAAAGTCACATAGATCAACAAGAAGGATTATCTCCCAGGAGCCATCTCACACTAACAACCTACACCCTCTCATTCCTCACATGACTGTCCCACCCCAGGAAGTGTGCCCCTTCTCTGCTCAATAGTCCTTCGGTTGCCCCACTTCCCTTCTAGGGATTTAGCAACATACTGCACATGAATTCTCCAACCAATATAGTTGCAATTGGGATCCCTCTAGGAAATCACTTCCCCAACAAACTCTCTCACTTGGAGAGAGTTGCTTGCAGGCCTGAAAAACCTGCTTCTTCAGTCCATGGGCCTAAAAACCTGCCTCTTCAAACCGCAGGCTTGACAACTTGCTTCTTTCATACAACTTCTAAGTCAGTTCTAGTAAGGTGATGGCAACAATAAAGCTTAGTAGGGAACAAACAAAGGCAATAAGCCACAGTCAATCCAGGAACTGTGTGGGTTGTAACAGCCAACCGTTAAAACATAGCACGGGTTCAAGAAAGGTACAGGTGCATTGTACTTCACATGAATACACAGGATAACTCAAGTATTACAACAGGTTCCCAAGGTGTGTGCTTGTTCAGAGGTCGATGATGGCCGACTTGCAAGAATCATGAGGGTCGTGAGGGAACGCGAGACTAGCCAAGGAAGCGAGAATCAGGAGAAACACGAGAATGGCGAAAGAACGTGAAAATGGGAAGCGAACCCCCAACAAGCTGGCTTTCCCAACTATAAACTGCATGTGCCCAGGTTGACACATGTGTTCCTTAAGATGCATGAGCTTCACTTAGCACTCATTCCCTTTCCTAGGAACTTAGGACAACACTGGTTATGTCAACCTTAGCCTTTAGGAAATAATAATAAAATATTATTCCTTTAGAGGTAAGCCCTCTAGCTTAGCCCCTATTCCTAGACACTTAGCCCCTTTCCCTTACCCTACCTAGTGGAGCTTAGTCCCCCATAAATATTTCTTCGTGGTCGGTCTACATGCAACAATGTAATTTTATTAATGATATGAGTGTTTACATATACAAAAATAGGATCATGGACTTAAGCATCTAGGCTCTCTGGCCTAATAAACATATAAGTCTACCAACTTATAAACACTTGGCTCACCAGCCTATAAACATATTTACAATTCAACAGGGGCTCGACCTTGGGGTGTTACAATCCCCTCCCCTTATTTTTTCATTGTCCTTAGTGCAACTTACTTACACAACAACAACAATATTTCCAAAATATTAAAAAAGATGCAGGTATTCTGCCCGCATAGCATCTTCATGCTCCCATGTTGCTTCCTCAGGACCGTACCAAGTCCAGTGGATTTTTAAAAGTCCTATGGCTCGATTATGGAGCTGCTTGCTTTTCTAGTCCAGTATGCACACTAGATGCACTTGAAAAGTGCTTTCTTGTTCCACCTAAATTACATTCCAATCAATAACATGATTAGCATCAGGTATATATTTCTTAAGCAATGAGACATGAAACACATTATGTATAGACATAGATGCAGGCAATGCAAGCATATATGCTACTGGACCAATCCTCTCTAGGATTTCAAATGGTCCACAACATCTGGATACCATCTTTGAACAATTTCCCAGCTTTAGGGAACTTTTGTTGGCCTTCAATTTCAAGAATACATGATCCCCTACTTTAAATTCCTTGTGGGTTCTGCCTTTTTCTGCATAGCTTTTCTTCCTGTCTTGGGAAAATTTCAATTTTTTTTTAATATTCAACATTTCCTCTTCCATTTCCTTGAGAAACTCTGGCCCAACCACTGCCCTATCAACTGGGTTTTCCCATCTTATTGGGGTGTTGCACTTTCTACCATAAAGTGCTTCAAACAGGCTCATCTTCAGTGGCGCTTGATACCCATTGTTGTAGGCAAATTCTACCTAGTGTAGATAGTCTTCCCATTTAAACGGTTTGTCCATCACATACATCCTTAGCATGTCCTCTATCACTTTGTTAACCATTTCTGTTTTCCCATCTGACTGAGGATGATATGCTATGCTGAAGTTCAAATTTGTTCCAAACCCCTTGAATAACCCTTTCCGAAACTTTGAGGTAAACTTTGGGTCTTTGTTAGAAACAATTGTCTTGGGTACACCATGCAAGTTTCTACTTCCCTCATATAAATATAAACAACATTTGTTTCCGTGTGAGTAGTCTTCATAGGAATGAAATGGGCAGCTTTAGTAAGCTTGTCCACTACCACCATGATTGCATCATGTTGCTTGTTTGTTCTGGGAAATACTGTGATGAAATCCATTGTTACAACTTCCCATTTCCACTCAGGAATGGGTAACGGTTGTAGAAAACCTGCTGGGTGTCTATGATTAGCCTTTACCTTTTGACATTCCAAGCATTTGGAAATAAAATCAACAACTTCCTTCTTCGTGTCAGGCCAATAATATTGGCTTTTGACTGTTGAAATTATTTTCTGATATCCTGGGTGTCCCGCATAAGGTACATTGTGCATTTATTTTAAAATTTCACTCCTCAATTTAGGAGAATTGGGTACATAAAATTTGTTTTTGTACAAGAGAATTTCATCAATTCCCAATTCATAATCTTCATCATTCTGCTACATTTTACCTTGTTGAAATTTAGTTACCAATTCCATGTATTGCAAATCTGATTTTGCAGCTTCTAAAATTCTGCCTTTAACATCTGTTTGATACATGCTAATGGCTGTAGCATGCAACTCATGCACTCTTTTGATGAGTGCATCAACCAATTTTTTCTCTTTTCCCTTGACATGCTTTATATCAAAGTCATATTCACTGAGAAATTCTAACCATCTTCTTTGCCTAACTTTTAGAGTTGGCTGATCAAATAAATATTTCAGACCATTATGGTGTGTCCTCAATTCAAACATCTTTCCCATGAGGTAGTGCCTCCATTTCTTCAAAGCGTGCACTATGGCTTCCAACTCCAAATCATGAGTGGCATAGAGCCTTTCATGCTCTTTTAAATTCCTTGATTCATAGCATACAACAAACCCATTTTGACCAAGGACTCCACCAATTCCTTCTTTACATGCATCTGTGCATACAATGAAGTCTTCATTTGGATATGCAATCCTTAAAATAACCAACACTGGTTAATAATTACTTCAATTGTTGGAAGCTCATTTCACATTCAACTGTCCATTGAAACTTCTTCCCATTCCTTTGCAAGGAAGTGACAGGATGAACTATTCTCAAAAACCCTGCAATGAACCTTCTATAGTATCTAACCAGACCCATGAATGATCTGACCTCTGTCACATTATTAGGTGTTTTCCACCTTTTAATGGCCTCAATCTTTTCAGGGTCCACCGCTATCCCTTCTTTAGATATGATATGCCCCAAATAGTGAATTATGTTTTGATAAAATGATCACTTGCTCAATTTGGAATACAAATGATGCTCTCTTAGCACTTGCAACACCATCCTCAAATGATGTTCATGATCTTCTTACGACTTGGAATATATAAGGATGTCATCCAAAAAGACAATGACAAACTTGTCTAAATATTCTCGAAAAACACCATTCATTAGGCACATGAAAACAACTAGTGCATTTGATAACCCAAATGGCACCACTGTGAATTCATAATGTCCATACCTTGTCCTGAAGGCAATCTTGCTGATATCTTCCTCTTTAATCCTTACCTGAGATATATCTTCGAAAATATCCTTGCATCCTTCAACTGATTGAAGAGATCATCAATCCTTGGTAAGGGATACTTCTTCTTTATAGTTACCTTGTTAAATTGTCTGAAATCGATGCACAATCTCAATGTCCCATCTTTCTTCTTCATGAATAATACTGGGGCACCCCACAATGACATGCTTGGGCATACATACCCCTTCTTCAAAAGTTATTGAAGTTGCATTTGCAACTCCTTCAGCTTTGGTGTACTCATTCTGTAAAGAGTCTTTGATACTGGAGTTGCCCCAGGTATCAAATTTATGGAGAAATCAATATCTCTCTTTGGGGGTAGTCCTGGTACCTCCTTGAACACATCTTCAAAATCTTCCAGGACTGCATGATCCTCTAGATTTGGTACCTTATCCTTAGGTTCTTCTTCCATATGGGATGCAAATATTTGACACCCTTTTCTATAGCATTTCTTCAACTGCATTGCTGAAATTTCTCGGACAACAACTACGCTGGGAATTCCCTGCACTTTCCTTAGGCTCCCTTCCTCATCCAAGAAAGTAAATTCCTTTTTATGATAGTCTAGGATAGCATGATGTTGGTCCAACCAATCCATACCAATTAGACAGTCATAGGAACCTAAAGGAAATATGTTCAAATCTGCCCTTGTGCTCAGTGAATTCATGTCCATAAGACATGACTTAACCATCTCATTAACTTTTCTTTTGGCTCCAGTAGCCAGTTGCACCAACCAAGATTTTCCATGCTTGTTTCTTGGAAAATGCAAACTTTCCACCATCTTAGGATCTATATAGCTATGACTAGCTCCTGAATCAATTAAAATAGTAATGGTTTGGTTGTTGATCATACCTTCCACTTCAGTCATATGTGACTAATACTCGGCTTCCTTATTGTCTAGGGATGCATAGATCCTATGTACATTTCTTCCCATGTCCCCCACTATTTCAGCTCACTGAACATTGTGAAAAATCCTCACTTTTTCACTTCTATGAGGAAAATCTCTAAACATGTGATCTCCTTTACAACTCCAACATTGGATAGGTGGCTTCCTTGGCCTTTGACCACCTGTCTCAATCGTTCTGGGTTCTCTAGAAGTTGGTTGTCCCTGAGGATGATTTCTGAAGAATGGTGGCTTAGTTCCCTTATTCCTTTGATCCATCTTGAATTTCTTCTTGTCTTCCCAAGTTTTTTGGAAAGTTGTCCTTGATTTTTGCTAATCATATAGGCACTTAGCTCGCCTTATGGTCTCCTCCAATGTTTTGGGATCATCATATTGTATTTTTTCACTGAGGAATTGTGGAAAACCACTCAAATACCTCTGAATCTTAACCGTTTCATCCTTGATGAAAGAAACATACTTCAACAATTCTAAAAACCTTCTTTCATATTCATCTATTGACATACTCCCAAGCCCGAGTTCAAAGAAATCTTTCATTTCTTGTCATAGTACCTCTTAGTCAAGTATTTCTTTTCGAAATACTTCTTGAATTCACTCCAAGTAACATTTTTCTTCTTAATGTGTTTCACCTACACAAGATTATCCCACCACATGGATGTCTTTCCCTTGAGTTGGTAGATGTGGCAATTCTTCCTTCTGCATGAGAAGAATAATTATGAAATTGAAAATATTTTCTCATGCACAACAACCATTTTTTTGCATCTTCATCCTTCTTGTGCTCACCATCAAATGTGGGAGGTTTGATTTTATTTATCTCTCCTCGTAGCTCATCCACCCCAGACATTTTATGCTTCCTCATAGGGGATGGAATTGAGCTATTGTGTGCTCTCTTTTTGGAATGCCTCGGGGAGTGACGGAGATGTATGCTAATGCTTCTTGATCTTTCTTTCTTCTTAAGGGTCTCGTGACTCCTTGATTTCCTTGAGCCACTCTCCTTATCCAACTTATTTTCTATTCTTTCCAGGCTCTGCATCAACTTCATGTTGAAGTCTTCTTGCTGGTCTTTGGATTTCATAAGCCTTTCATTATCCGCTTTATGGCTTTGGACATCCTTCTATAGATTTTTGATGATTTTCATCATGCTCACTTCTTTGTTTTTCTCATCTCCATGCCCATTGGAGTTCGTTCCTTCAATTCCCAAGTGGACATAAATTCCTCTAACTTCATTATCCGAACTATAAGCATCCTATACCTCCTCCATTTCTCTACACTGAGGAATAATTCGATTCAATTCTATTAATTGTTAACTTTTCAAAATGTGTAGTCAACTGAATTTTTGTTAGGCTATCAGACTTCAATAATTTTACAGAATAAACCAATCCGATTCAACAAAAACAATATCAGATTCCATTTATAGCGTGTCTTGGTCGATCAAGAACCCCTATGGCTTCTATCTCTAAGCCCAGCTCTGTTCTGCAACAGTTTTTCGGGCGCTAGCCCCTTCTTCTTCATCCCTTGGTTCACAAGAGACCACAACTGTGATCTAGTGCTAATGGTTTGGGTGCTTATATGGAGCCTTGAAACATCGGGCTCTCGAGATTTAGAGGTTTCTCCCTTTCCCGCGTGTCAGACATCACAGAACAATGAAATTTCGAATTCATGAAGAATGATGGATCTATGGTCCACATTCCTTGCTCATATCTACGACGGATCGAAGCTTCGGGGAGTCCAGCTTCAGAGGTCTCCAAAGTACTTCCCTTATAATTCTCTCGGAGTGTCGAATTGGCGAACTCGTGAAGTAGGGTGGATCAACGGTCCACGACTTCCCAACATCCAATGGATGATACTCACTATGAAACTGTAGGCTTCGGGGCTCCGGGACTTTGGAGCATTCGAGTCTTCAGAGTTTTGGGCTTTAGGAGAATCCACAGTAGCACACTCCAATTCTCTCGAATTGTGAATCTCTTAATACTTCCACATCATTCCCGGTGACATCATTACGTCACGTCACCTCGGTGCAATGGAACTTCAGGAATTTCTTCCTTCCATTCCCTCATGAACCATTTATTCTAGAGTGTCAAGTGTCCGGGCTTCACAATCTAGCACCGTGTGTCCATGGTGACCATCGGGGGTCCCACCATCCATGCTCAAGAGGAGGCCCACGTGGTGAAATATTAGAAGCATACATGTGGCCCAATCAAACAGGTGACACATGTCACATTCTAACGAGCATTTCAATCATCCAAAGGTTCTTAAATCACTGACACGTGGCACACATCCCATGTGTCAACATTATTTCGAGTGACGTCAGAAAGCCACGTCACTTCAAAACTTCGGGCGTCGGTGGTTTTTACACTTTCACATTCCATTTCTTCCAAACACAGAACTCCCGAACTTCTTTACATTCCGGGGTCTGCATAGTACAACTGTAACCTATCAAAGTGGTGGCATGTGGCAGGAAGGGTCCAAATCACCCCAGGTGATGTCATCATGCCACACCACTTCTTCTCTTTTGCTTCGGGACTTCGGAGCTTTGGGGCTTCGGGAGATTCCACACCAGCACGCTCCAATTCTCTCGAACTCTGAACTTCTGTGAGATATAAAACTCACAACCACTTGCACGCATATCCAATGGCTCTGATCTATCTTCGGCCAATCCAATGGTCAACACTTCCCCCCCCCCGGATCTACGATGTAGATCCTTTTTGGGACTTCGAAACTTCAGGATTTGGCCCCCTTTTTTCTCTTATAACCCATAAACTTTGCCGAAGTTGTGAATTCCGAAGGACTTGTAGGTTAATCCTCTTGCAACTTTCTCTAGTTCTAAGGGTTGTGAAGGATCCTCCTTCTCCCAATTAGATCCTACGGCCCAACACCACGAGTGTTGTGGTTTCTTTCTCTCTGGTCATTTCTTAAACCGTTACACCTCCTATGCTTCCAAACACAGTCCAAGTGTTCTCCTCAACACCCTTCTGGCACTATGTACATCAAAATTCTCTGGACTTTTTACTCCAAATTCCTTGTTCGTGGCCCATCCAGGTTCCATGTAGAAACAATGGGATCTGAACTTGAATTTTGTCTATTTGGAAAACAATTCTTCTCCACAATGTTTGCTTCAACTTCTATTAACATGGACCATCCAGAATCAGTGTTGAAACCTTGGCTCTGATACCAATTTGTGATGTCCCCGACCACCACCTTTGCCGGGTAATGCTACCCAAACTACTTTATCTTTACTTCTAGCTCTGATACCAATTTATGTATTTATATGCACATCTATCTAATGCAATTTAATAGCTATAACATTCTGTTGATGCCACTATTCATGTGGAAATACCATTAAAACATACAAACAATATATGCATACAGACAACATATTCTAATAATACATAGATTAATGCAGAAATAACAATAAGCATACACATACATGATATATGATATATCCAAGAATTACTCATCAATTATAAAACATGTACAATTACACAACATACAATCAATAGAGATTTGGTACTGATCTTTTAATAGATGACCACCAATTGTGTGCAAACCTTCCATGAACCTCCCAGCCTTAGACCACGCTGCTCATCACGCTTAGTAGTGGGTCACCCCCGATCTGGGACTAAACTCCACCGGGAAAGGGATTCCTAGGATTGGCAAGGGAAACAAGAAAGTTGCATAGATCAACATGAAGGATTATATCCTAGGAGCCATCTCACACTAACAGCCTACAACCTCTCATTCCCCACATGCCTTTCCCACCACAGGAAGTGTGCCCCTTCTCTACTCAACAATCCTTCGTCTTCCCCACTTCCCTTCTAGGGCTTCAACAAAAGGCCATATAGGAATTCTCCGAGCACTATAGATGTAGTTGGGCTCCCTCTGGAAAATCACTTCCCCAATAACCTCTCTCACCTAGAGAGAGTTTCTTGCAGGCATGACAACCTGCTTCTTCATTCCACAGGCCTGACAACCCACCTCTTCAAACCATAGTCCTAACAACCTGCTTCTTCCATAGAGATTCTAATTCAGTTCCAGTAAGGTGATGGAAACAACAAAGCTCAGTAGGGAACATATGAAGGCAACAAGCCACACTCAGTCTAAGAACTGCATGGGTTGTAATAGCCAACTGTTAAGACACAAAACGAGTTCAAGAAAGGTACAAGTGCTTTGTACTTCACAGGAATACAAAGGATAACTCAAGTATGACAACAGGTTCCCAAGGTGCGTGCTTGTTTAGAGGTCGGTGATGGAGAAATGGTTCAATGTGTGAATTCTTGAGTGGATCGGAAAGGATGGATGACTTGCAAGAATTGTGAGGGTAGTGAGGGAACGTGAGACTGGCCAAGGATGCAAAAATCAGGATCAATGCAAGAATGTCAAAGGAATGTGAGAACTGGAAGCAAACCCCCAACGAGCTGGCTTTCCCAGCTATAAAATGCATGTGTCTAGGTTGACAAATGTATTTCTGAAGCTGCATGAGCTCCACTTAGCACTCGTTCTCTTTCCCAGGAACTTAGGACAACACTGGTTATGTCAAACTTAGCCTTTAGGAAATAATAAAAAAATATTATTCCTTTAGAGGTAATCCCTCTAGCTTAGCCCCTATTCCTAGACTCTTATCCCCTTTCCCTTACCCTACCTAGTGGAGCTTAGTCCCCCATAACTCTTTCTTCGTGGTCGGTCTACACGCAATGATGTAATTTTATTAATGATATGAGTGTTTACATATACAAAAATAGGCTCATGACCTTAAGCATCTAGGATCTCCAACTTAATAAACATATAAGTCTACCATATTATAAAAACTTGGCTCACCATCCTATAAACACAATTACAATTCAACTGGGGCTTAGCCTTGGGGTGTTACATATGTTGTTACTGGAAGAATCCCAAAGAGCCATACCAAGGGAAAAATAAGATCCCCCACTTAACCCTTTGATTGAACCGCTGAGGATTACCCCGATCAACACCAGTGACCAGGAGGTAGAGACAAATGGCTCAAGTACTGCTCCACCAACAAAAAGTGCTTATCAGGAAGAAGTTGTCTAGGTGAGATCTCCAATAACAACTGCAGTTCAACAAATTCCAGTAGGAGTATCAAGTGAAAAAAAGGTACTAGTTGTTCTTGTGGACCTAATCACTATATATGATGATGATGAAGGCTTAGAGGTTTAACACATATCTCTAGTTGTAATCACCCATGAGGAAAGCCCAGGCAAAGCATCTACTCTGACTCTTGATGAAATTGTACCGAAACCTCGGGAGGGCGGCCAGGATGCCATAATCACTTCTGAGACTAAATTTCTCGATTCACTGGAGAAACAACTGACAAGAGAGAGTCAGCCACATGGTACCAACTCCAAAGATGACATGGACATAGGTGAACAAGGAG
Organism: Picea glauca; assembly: GCA_000966675.3. NCBI lineage: Eukaryota > Viridiplantae > Streptophyta > Pinopsida > Pinales > Pinaceae > Picea > Picea glauca. Next base: position 165,520 of record JZKD02S0524208.1, read on the forward strand.
GAACAAAGATACCAGAAATTGGTACCCCACCTGCCGAACCTTCAATCGGTACTGATATTCTACCTACTCCGTCATATGGAGTGAAAGTGCAATTGATAATTGAGACCAAGAAGGATAACCAACCTACAAAGAATCCAAGAAAATCCCTTTCCAAGGAGCCAAACGTGCCCAGCCATGAAACAAAACAAGAACAAACACAAGAATATACCATGGAACATCTCTTGTTACACATTATTTTTGTTTCCCCTATGACCGTTAATGATGTAAACCTATCCTTTGTCTTGAGAAGGATCCATGGCCTGAATCCCTGAAGAAGAATGAAGATACATTTTCCTAGAGAGGTGGAATTATATTTTTCCTTTGTAAAAAACCTTATAAAAAGGGATCTTCGCACCTTGCTTAGTGTTAAGGGTGTGAAGATCTAGGATTGTCGCAGGTTGCACCATAGTGGTCTATGACGTTGTCGCAGTTTTCTTAGTGTTAAGGGTGCAACGATTTTCATACGAAGAAAAAACAGGAATTTCTCGAAATTTCTAGAATAGAAGCTTCGAGGGTGAGGTGGCCTCTGATCGGTTTGGATCTGAGTCACATCCTTGATCTCATGGGATCATCCTAACCTCCTCACCCTATCCTTTTCAGCCTATAAAAGGAGAGGAGTTCTCATGGGGAAAGTTAGCTTGGGAAAAGTTGGTTGGAAAGTTCTTGAGTTTTGTAGCTTGGAGTTTTTGGAACTTGTATGTTGGATTTGAGATTTGCTTTGTCAAGATAGATTGTTGATCTCAAAATCCATGGAGCAGAAGTGTGTGGGAAGCAAGGAACTATGGGAAGGAACCTAACAACATCAAGGCATCTAGTTGTATCTTTCTTCCACATTCTTTAATACAATGATATATTTCTTTCCCATAAAATTGGTCTTATTTTATTGTATGACTCCTTGATCACATACATAGGTTTTGTTGAGTATACGTTGTTGCTTTCACTTCATTGTCTTGTGTATTTTTACAGGTTCATCATCCCATAATCCTTTTAATGGATCGAGGATGACACTAACGAGGACAAATGACATTTAAAAGGTATGTCATTTATCTCTTGTTAGTTCGTATGCTTGATAATTAAAACTTAGGGAAAGTTTTATATTCTATCTTGTTTTGTTCTAGTTTCAGGGTGAAACTAGGGATATTTGTTTGTGTCTACACTTATTGATTTTTTCGATAACATCTCTACACACCAAGAATCCTAGGAAATACGTTATCTTAGGGAGATCAACATATTTTGGAGCCTGTGGATGAAGTCACCGTCATGAAGGAAATTTCTTATGACAGAAAGAGAAAAGTCATGATGAAAAGGATGGTCAAAAAAAGAAAACTCACCTCGGATAACACTCTGCTCATAACCACAGAAGAAACACTATTTGATACAGAGAATGCTAAGATGACTGAGATCATTGGTGATAGAATGGCCATAACGGATGCCACACTTGACAGAGCAAAGAAGGGCGAAGAGGAGGCATCTTCCATGAGAAAATAATTGGACCATCTTCATCATCAGGATGAGTACTACCAGAAATTGACACAGGTGATGGTACTCATAAAGAGTGAGTTCCGAGAAATGTATGATAAATTTAGAAGAGAAAGAGACCTCTTCACCGCTCGAATATACGATCTTCAAGAAGATACTTTAATGGGGTTGGCAACCTACAAAGATATGCAATGGTGGTTCGAAAAGGCACATCAGGCCTTAGAACGAATTGACTACATCAATGAAATACAAAAGGGTCATGATTCAAAGGAGCATGGCATCTGAGTGTTGATGGACAGTATCATCACTCAAATATGAAAAGAAGTTGAACACTATGTGTCCATGGTCCAAGAGCCTCAGCGAAAAATGCAAGAAAGGTGGGAAGAATGCGAGAAAAGATGGGAGAAAATAAACCTGGAAATCAAGGGCATTGATTTGCCAGAGTTTGGTCCACTGAAATATTTCTCCAACTTACAAGATATTGTTAAACAACATGAAGAGAAAGACCTGGCATGGGAAACAGATATTTCACAGACTTCAAGCATGATCTCGGGTCTAGTGAGGAAGTTCATGGAACCCCCGATCAAAACTCTGGCAGTCTTACAACACTTAAGTGTCAAATTGATCAAGTACAAGGAACAAGAAGTAGAGATAAAGGAAGTTATCTCCACCCCGATGGATCAACATAGGTTCCCATATGCAAACACATGCGAAGAACTTTTCTTCCAGTGGTTAGAATATGATAGAAATAATCCACTGCAGTGAAAGGATCAGATGATCTTAGGAGAACAAAGAGTTAAATCTGCCACGTGTCATTTTGTTTTACTTAACATGATTTTTTTTAGTGATTTTTATCTTAGTGATTTTTTATAAATAGGGAAATCGACCTCGTGTTTAAGAGTTCAATGGTTTTGGAGAGAATTTTTTTTTTTGAAATTTTGTAATAGAACTGCTTCTGTGCAAGTTTATTTAATTAAGAAGTTTTGTTTATAACCAAAGACACTTCTATCATCTAAGGTGTGAATGTGTTTAGACCGAGGAGGGTTATCTCTGTCTTCAGATTTGATATTTGATGCTTTGTTGAGTAAGAGTTGTTGTACCTGTATTTAAAGTTATCTTATGATGCTGTAACAATTCTTTTATTCTAATTGATGACTATAAATCGATTGTGTTAACTTGTGATTGATGACAGAGTATTGGAAATTACTTTTATTGCACTAGATTTTTATCACATGTATGTTTCTTTTCTTCAATTGCTGTATCAGACGATGTTGAATGTCCACTATTTAAAATGGTATTAATGCTAATTTGAATTTGTTTAGACATTTTTTGTTTGCATGCTAGGGTAAAGATTATCCTAAACCCAACCTTCCACCAAAACACATAGTTAGATTCTCTCTATCATCTAGTCTAGAGTTTCATCTTCCTTTTGTTTTAACATTATAAAAAGAGCCAAAAAAGAGAACTGACTAGCCTGAGGAGAAGGATTAATAGAAAATACATATATGTATGTCAATCACAATTAAATCCCATCGATAAACCCAACTAGATTGTGAATTTGTAGAACCTTATCACTGATCAAACACTTACGAGTCTAATTGGGTCTCTTAGGCTGGTTTGGTTCCTGCTGTTGAGTTAAAAGGATCTCAGACCCCTCAACATAATTGGTGCTATAGGAGGGATGATGAATGAATGGATAATAATATTTCTGATAATATATACCACATATCCTATAGATTCAAAACAACCCACATGCATGGCTAGTCATTCTCAAGACAACCCACATACAGAGAATACTCTCGAGACGAGTAACTCACCTCAGCATGAGGAAGAAGAACACTTATTCCCTGAAATACCTTACGCTCTTCCCCACGAGGAGTTGAATTAGTTTAGAATAATCACTAGAGCTTACGCCTGACAAATTGAAGCATTACCTTTAGCTCCTTTACTTCCTCGTAGAAAACAAGTAAGCAGATTAGTTTTCGACACCCCTGCCAATGTTTTTGTTCACACGATAGAAGACCTGATATATTTTTACCTTACTGATACCAACCCCTTAATATGATACCCAAAACACCAGCTGGTAACTACTCTGAACCTAATGATTTCGAAATTGATGAGGAAGGATCTAACTTGGATTGCTCATCTTCTGAATTAGAAGACATGGAAGATAATAATGACAACAATGAAGAAAGAGGAAAATAACCTCAAGATAATCAACCATGGTTGGCAAGATATTCTCTAGCAATCCTAGGATGGGTGCATAACCTACCTCGAAATCTAAAAAAATTACTCCCCAAATTTGACCCCAACACCTTCGGATTGCCTAAGGACCATATCAAGAAGTTCATATTAGCTATAATATTGATGAACATACAACATGAAGATGTAGTGTGTAGGATTTTCCCCTATACCTTTGAGAAATCTACCTCGAATTGGTATTTTAACCTGCCAGTTGGATCCATAAATAACTAGACGAAGTTTCAAAAGGATTTCTTAGACAAGTTCGCAGAAGAAACCACCACGGGAGATTTAATGTCTAAGATTGTTGTCACCACTATGATTCCAAAAGAGAAGGTTAAATATTTCAACCAACAATTTACCACTATCCTGAAAAATTTTGAACCCAAAGCGAAACCTACCCAGGAGTTGCAAATTGAAGTATACACCAACGTTCTCCCAACTTCCATATCCATGTTCGTAAAAAGGGCTGCCAAACATACCCTAGATAAAAATTTTGAGGAAGCTAAAATGATTTAATTCCAAATGAAAAGATGCAAAGAAGGTAAGATCTCACTGATGAAGAAAGAAACTCAAGCTCTACCTAAGAGAGGACTTTTGTTAACAAGAACCCGATAAAATAAACAGAACCAAGTCCCGATAAAGAAGGAGAAGATCTAGAAAACCTGCAATGGATGATAAAAAAAATCTCCAATGAGATCGTAGATATGAAAAGGAGTGATGGGGAGGGAAACCAAAACCAAAGACCTTATAAACCCTTCTTTATCCACCTTTCAAAGCTATAGAACCTTCCCCATCTAACCTAAACATTGACTTAGGGATTGTAGCATCTAACTCTTTCTGCACGTACCACCAAGAGAATCATTTAGAAAGGGACTTTCCTCAATGGGTTCATGCTATGGATTTAATGGCTAACCATTTCCTAGATGAATTCTCCCTAATCAAACAACCTAGTGGATCAAAATTAAATTCCATCAATTAGGAAAGTCAAGAGCCACCGAAAGAGACAACCATGCTGCTATGGGATTCCAACCACCTGATGCCTTTCAACGATGTCGTTGAAGTACATGAACCTCCCATTTAATTATTATATGTACAGACACGAGGTAGAATTCAATCGTTCCAAATTAATCCCACCACTACTCAGTTATCTAGAGGAAATCAAGTGATTGATTGCCCAAAAACCCTATTTTCTTCTCAAAAGAATCCCACAAACATACACACACAGGGAGCTCCTAAGATGGATTATAATTTTGTGTCCGTCATGGACATGTGTAGGATGCCTCAACAAAAGGATTTCCTGTTACAGGCCTTAAAATCAATAGAAGCCCCTATGACAAGCACTGACCTAGGAGAGATCCCATCTACCGTAAATTTAACAAATAAACCAAGTGTGAATGCTTGCTCTTTAGAAAAAAGAGGAAATCCTTTTGTTCTCCTTTCCTTTTAACATTTGAAGTCTTTAACAGAAACCTACATAATTTCCTTGTCGAGTAAAGGGCATATTCCAATGTCATGCCATTGTCAATCTACAAGAAATTGAATACAACCCCTCTCAAAAGTGATAAACACGTTATAAAACTAGATAGGACTTAGGTGAAGGTTATTGGGGAACTTAAATATGTCATGATCAGAATGGATACACACCAAAAATTTGTTCAAGTAATTGACATAATTGTAGTAGGCATCCCAGAGGCCCATGGACTGTTACTTAGCTAAGATTGGTCCAAGAACTTAAATGGATACTTTAGTACTGATTGGGATCACCTCTGGTTGCCATTAAAGGGACATACAACCATGATTAGGATCAACAAAAAAAGATATCTCAAACATATTGTTATTTATTTAGAGACTCCCAATGAATCCTCATCGATAGATTTCCCTGTGTTAGGAAACTACTCCTGTAATTCTGATTTTGGCAATTTCGACCCTCTCCCATTTGATGTACCTCTCACTCAAAACTATGAAATGGCCTTTCAAGTAAACCTACTAGCAGCCGGAAAAGAAAGCATCTTTTTTTAGGATTCTCCATTGGGAGTAGTTGACAAGGAAGATGAAAGTGAGAAAATAATTAGGCATGAAGAAGTTACTAATTTTTCCTCACAAGTTTGGACACTCTACTTTGATGTTTCTAAATCACAAGAGGGGTTGGGAGTAGGATGTATCCTCATTTACCTAAAAGGGAAAGGAAACTTCTTATCCTGCATATTAGAATTTGAATGCACTAACAACAATGATGAATATGAAGCTCTAGTCTAGGGACTAAAGAAGGCCATAGACTTAAACATCAAAGAATTGAAAGTTTTTGGAGACTCAGAAATTATCGTTAGACAAGTAAAGAATACCATTAATTGAAATTCACCTCACTTGAGGAACTACTAACAATAAGTACATAGGCTAATAGACAATTTTGAGGCCTTCAACATTATCACTATTCCCAGGACAAAAAATACTCTTGTTGATTATTTGGCCACTGCAGCCTCGAGATTATATACTTTAGAAGACTATGAAGCCTCAAAGTTTGCAGTGGAACTTCTCTATAGACCGTCAGTGCCTAGAAACATTTCTGACTGGAAAGTCTTTGAGGGGGATGAACAGATTGTGGATTTCCTAACTAACCAGGAGAATTTTAAGGATTTGTCCATTGATGATGAAATATTCCAAGAATGGCTCGCATAATCAAATCTCCACGAACAGAAAAGGGGCATAGATCACCCCAATGAAAAACCAAATTTTCACACAATACCAAAAGGAGTGGCCAATTTGGAAAAATTTTTCGACTTCAGAGAAAGATTTAAAGGGATAAAAAATGCAAAAACATGGAGATCGTGCCCTATATACAAAACTGTAAACCTAGGAACCCCTGAGAACCCCAAGAATCTCAACCTAGGTAAGGAAGTATCCAAAGAAGACATGAATGCTTATCTTAAACTATTTAAAGAATATCAAGATGTCTTTGCTACTACCAAGAATTGAAAACGTATGATACTCACATTATCCAACATATGATCCCATTAAAATATAGAATAAAACCCTTCCAACAAAAGCTTATAAAGTACCACCCTTCTCTGAAACCCCTAATGTAGCAAGAGTTGAAAAAGTTAATAGGATCTAAGATTATCTTCCATGTAAGACATTCTACATGGGTAACCAATCTGGTGCCTGTTAGAAATAAGTATGGAGAAATTCGTTATTGTGTGGATTTTAGAAACCTTAACAGAGAACCAGAAAAACATAACTATCCAATAACACCCATGGAACAAATCTTGAAAACAATATCTGGATTTGAAATTCTTTCGCTCCTAGACGGTTTTTCGGGATATAAACGGGTCCTAGTTTCAAAAGATGATCAATTAAAAACTACGTTCCGAACCAAATGGGGGACCTTTGCTTATAAACACATGCCTTTTGGGTTGATCAACGTAGGGGAAAATTTTCAGAGGGTGATGGATGTATCTTTTCAAGGTTTGATTAACAAATGTGTGGTAGTCTATTTAGATGATGTAACAGTTTACTCAAAAAATAAGGAAGACCAAATTCAACATTTGACTCAGATATTTGAAAGGTATAAGAAGTATGGAATATCTTTGAACCCTAAGAATACCATATTTGGTGTAGAGGAAGGAAAATCATTAGGTCATATCATATCCTGGAAAAGAATCAACATCGATCCTGAATGGATCAAAGTGATAGCTCAACTTCCTTTGCCTCACAATAAAAAGTCCATGCAATCATTTTTGGGAAGATCAACTTTGTGAGAAAATTTACTCTTAACTTCGCTAAAACTATTAAACCTTTACAAAAAATGATCTGCAAAGATGTAGAGTTTAAATGGGATGAAGAAAGGAGAGGAGATTTCAATAACATCAAATATTCCATCTCCCAAGCACCAGTGTTGTGAAGCCTTGACTTTAGAAAAGATTTTTTCCTTTATACTTTTGATTCTGACCAATCCTTGGCTGCAGTACTTACCCAAAAGGATGATGAGGATAATGAAGCACCAGTGTCCTTTATGAGCACCAACCTCCAAGGAGATGAACTAAACTTCCATACTATAGACAAATAGGCTTACACAGTATATAAAACAGTCAAACATTCCAGATCCTATATACTGAAGAATCACACTAAGTTCATAGTACCACATCCAACGGTCCGATATATGTTCACTCAATAGGAGATGTGAGAAAGGAGGGGTAATTGGATGGTAGTTGTTCAATAATTTGATCTAGACATAAAACCTGCCAAAATAGTCAAAAGACAAGGATTGTGTAAACTGGCTGTTGAGGCCCAAGATCTAATCAAAATGGAAGACTATGGTTGGGAAAATGAACTATCATTATGGTGTGGGGAAGCCTTATACGTACCTCCCAGGAAAGAATAATGGTATGGAAAATTGTTTTGTCTCTTGCATCATGGAACTTGTCTAGAAAACCTGAACCATAGAGAAAGGATATCCCCCAGGTTAAAATCCACTCAATATCGCCTCATAAATTCTGTTCCTTTCCGTGTAAAATATGATGGAGTACTCCTTAGATGTATTGAACATAATGATGCAGAAAAGGTACTCAAAGAACTCCATGATAGCTGGCAAGCGGGCATTTTACAGGAGAAACCACAACTCACAAAATATTAAGGGCTAGTTATTATTGGCCAACTTTGTTCAAAGATGCTCATGCATATGCCAGGAAATGTAAATATTTTCAAATGAGCCCTGGTAGGGAAAAGAGACAGACCATTCCACTCCAACCAGTGACCATATCCAAACCTTTTGAGTAATGGGGAATAGATGTCGTCGGAGAAATTACTTCAAATTCTTCGAAACAACATAAGTATATCTTGACCGTAAAACATTATTTCACATGGTGTACAGAGGCTATCCATCTCATGCACATTAATGAAAAGGTAGTGATCCAATTTTTAGAACGACAACTAATAACAAGGTTTGGGATGCCTTCCGTCCTCGTTTTTGACAATGCTGCCTATTTTTATTCCACATGCTTGACAAAATTCACCCTCGATAAAGGGATCATAATAAAATATTATGCAAACTATTATCTGCAAGGGAATGGAGTAGAAGAGTCAATTAATAAAAATCTGGTGCGAATTTCAAAAAAGACAGTTGTTGAAAATCAAAGAAATTGACATAATGTACTTCATAATTCTCTATGGGTCGATAGAGTGACACCTAAAGAATCCATAGGAAACTCTCCATATTTTATGGTATATGGGAAGGAATCCATTCTCCCAAATGTATTGTACCTTCCATCTTTACAACTTGCCGAGGCATCAAGAGTTCCTCTCTCATCCACTCTATAACAAAGGATTGATACCCTTCTCATGTTGGATGAAGAGAGGGAAAAGGATAAAGTTAAGTTCATCGTTGATCAACAGGTAGTTAAAAGATGGTTCAACAAACATAAGGCCAAAGAAATTTTTTTCGAAGTAGGAGACCTAGTCTTAAAGTGACATAAAGCAAACGAGTCCAAAGGAAAACACTCAAAGTTACAAAATCTATGGCTCGAACCTTTTTAGGTGTCCGAGAAGATCAAAAGAGGCACATACCAGTTGTAAAATCTGATGGGTGAGTTTGACACCCTCCTGGTAAACGGCCATGCCCTAAAACAATACTTCTCCTAATATATATATATATATATATATATTTTCCTGCTAAAATTTATACAACCCCATTTAAGAATCACTCCCTATAATGAGTTTGCATATCCCTTGTCCTTTGACTTCCTTTAGTGATTTTGTTTCAATATCATAT
>JZKD02S0524208.1:175095-185377 GCA_000966675.3 Picea glauca
TATATATCTTTTGGTGATCTGTTTGAGTTTCTTTTTCTTTTAGGCATACATTTTGATCAAACTAAGTGTGTGGGTTTAGGGGAGACCAGTTGCAAATACCTTTTATTTTTTTTCTTTTTCTTGTTATTTTCTTTAATTAAGTTGTGTTTTGTAAATCAATGGTTGATTTTAATAAATATAGCAGAACAGACTCTACTTTTGACCTACACTGACATGCAAAATAAGAGATATTGAATAGACACAATACTTTCAAAAAATATCTACATCTTGTCTTTGCAAGCATACTACCTTGGTGAGTGATGAAATATTATCCTGGTGGTATGGTTAAGCCCAAAGGAAATTGATGCAGCAACCCCCCACTACCTCAACAGGGATATGCTGACCTCCCGGTCTCTGGATCTTCGAATTTCTCTGAGCCGAAATAGCTCCTTAGTTCCCACTGGAACCTTCAATGTACATAAAACCACAGGTTGTTCTAGAAGTTACGCCCGTGCAAACAAGCACTAGGCGCTAACCTCCACTCCACGTGACCACTGACGTGACCACTGATCTAACCCAATTGGTTCTTCAGACTCGCAACTTCATGTTTCATGATTTCAGGATTCTTTCTACGAGTAACCCCGACTCCCTTAATTCCCGAACTCCAAAATGGGCTAACATTCCTCAACTCCTCCCTTGTGCCTCGACCATATGACCTCCAACTCGTGAGTCAGTGTTACAACTCTCCCATTTTCTCCCGAAGTCCACACTCACGAATTCCTTGTCACAGATCAACGATTCTGAACCTCTTGATAGCTAACGGTCCAGATTCTCGCTTCACAAAGTCAGGACTTCGCAACTCTCAACTTCCAAGTAGCAAGTCTCTCCACACTCCCGACTCCCGAATGTCGAAACTCCAATCGCCAAATCAATGGCTCTAGTTGATTCAAATCTAATGAAGGCTATCCCTCTTGAGATTGAATTCTGTGAGGTGACTTCAAAACTCATCCTTCCTTCGAAATTCTTGAAGTCTCTATCCTTCCTAAGCTTGATTCTTACTGCAACCTCAAGGATTCTAGGGAACCCTGCACTCACTCCTTGGGGCCTTCATGATAATCCTTGATTATCTGAAATCTTCCAACTCTGCGTACTCCTTGTGACAGAAGTTCTTCAACCTCTCTCTCCGTTGGAAAAGTCTAAGACTCGACCTAGCCTGCACACACTTTGCATGACTCTGTGCTACACTTTCACTTCCACTGGCATAAGATCAACAATATCTCTCCTGATATTTCTAAGATAAAACTCAGAAACTGTCGATGCACTCCTTGTGGACCTTCACTGCACTCCTTGCAGAATTCTCAGGAAGAGAAACAATGAAACTCATACCCCCCCTCTCACAGACTTAATACATTCAACATGAAATCATATACACACATTATTGAAACAAATGCACAACAAAGACTGAAATTAAATTGTAAACAAACCATTCAATAGATGTAAACAAGAATCGTAAAACACCATGAAATTGAATCAAAGAATTCTTATATTAATCCAAGTGCATCTGTACATGGTTTCTATAGCAACAAGTATATGCTCATACAATGTCTACAATCTCTGTTCTTCTTTGCTCATCTCTTTCTCTACAACTTCTACTGCTTCTACTCATACAATGAGAATATGATAATACAATACATGTAAGGGAGATTTCTTGAGTTTTCCCTCCTACAAATCTAAGCTATCTTATTGAATTAAAGACTACAAATACTTTACATTGATTACATTAAATGAATACAACTAGCAGATGAGAGTGAACTCTCAAGATCTGCATTACAATCCCCAAAACATTTAAGAGCCATTACATTAATTTTTTCATCTTTTGAATTCAAAACATTTTCAAAATGCACGTTGGTGCATATCTAACTGTCCTCCACTTGTGCTTGATTTGCTGGTGATGCTCCTGCATCATACTCCTCTGGCTGAAAAATTCATGGACTCCTGTCCATGAGCTCCTACACCGCCTGTCCATGTTTCTGGATATCTACTTCTCTTTCCCTTCTGGCATCCTCAATCGAGTGTCCTTTCCACTTTATCAGATATTCAAAATATGTATTCCTCTGGGTCTTCTTACCAACTCTCTGTTAACGGGTAAATTGGTAGATGCAGACATGAACTAATCCCCCTAGATCCACTTGGATTTAGAACAAACCAAGACGAAACAAGACACTTTCCCTAGGTTACGATCATTGAATTTAATTACCAAAGGAGGAATAAATAACGTACCTTATGAATCGCTTCCTTATGTATTTGTTGATCCCGCTTTTCTCCAATGCTCCTGTGAGATCAGATCTGCAATAACAAAAATCAACCAAAGTGAAAGCAACAATAGTGAAATTCAATGACAACCTAAACATGGGATAAAGGAGTCATGTAATAAAATATCAATCATTTTATTGGAAAGAGACATGCCACCGTATTATATTAATGAAATGTAGAAGATACAACCGAATCGCCTTGATGTCGCAAGTTCCCTTTTAGTGGCCCTTTGTTCTAACACACACATACATTTTATCCGACATTTTCATGAAAATTTCTCTCAAAAACTTGATGGATGAATGGAGACCTCAAGCATCGCTTGAAATAGGATTCTTCACACAGTCTTCAGTCTATTCTTTTTTCAGTCTCTATGCTTCTTTATGCTTGTACCTCTAACCTTCTCCATGAGAAGCCTATCATTATATAGGAGAAGCTGAAGTGGTTAAAGAGATGAGGATGATCCCATCAAATCATAGAAGTTAGTAGGATCATAACCATATGGACGCCACCTCATATTTCTAGAAGATTCCACTTCTAGAAGCTGCTATAACTTCTTTCCTCTTTTAGTTTTAAAGCATCGCTGTGACCTACCTATATAGAATCCTGTGGAAATCCTGCGGGCTGGCTATAGTGTAGCATGCGTAAATCATGGATTTATGCACTATGTAAAGGGATCAGCCCGCGACGGCCTTCCAAAAATGCATCTTGCAAGGGTGGAAAGAGGTTGCTTTTCTCAGGAAAAAGATTATATTGGGAACTTGAACACATGTTTATGTAATCATCATCAGGGTGACCAAAATAATGTGTAACAAAATGCCCCCCAAATTATGAGGCTTGAACTTGAGATAGCCGAAATACTTTGTAAAATAAGCGTGTATGTGTCAAGAACTAGGAGCGCACCAGTCAGGAACCTGCAACCAATCAAGCATATGTACAATATCACACCATGTTTGAAGTAGGCATTCCCATGTTTAGACCATAAATGATTGAAATCATAAATGTAGGTCATGGCTGCCAATTATAAAACGTGGATCCATGTCAATAAGATTCTACATAGCCACTAGGAATACACTGTGGATCCATGCATCAAAAACTCAAGTATGAACATAGCCACGAGACATAAAAAGTGGATCTATGTGTCAAAACAAATCACAAATACTCCTTCGCAACCTAGACAAAAAAAATGATGAAGTCCAGGGTCTTCAATCCATCATCCGTTAGTACGATTCTAGTCACGTGATTACAGATGTTGAAGTCGAACATGAATAGAAACCACTTGATTACCAGTCATTAATGAAAACTGTTAACAAGTGCGAGGGAAATCACCATTGATGTCAATGACTCCCAAGGTACTCTAGTACAATCCAACAAGTGTGAATAAAGGAGTTGAAGTTGAACACTTGATAGAATCTCCAGATCATGGATCAATGATATCGATCCACTGTCGAAAGTGAAGAAACCTTCCATTGAGGCATGCAGGATCTAAGGTACTAAATAATTTCTAAGTCTTTTTCTTGGATAATGAGCTGAAGTTGACAGGAAAAGACTCGTCATAGGAGGGCCTTGATGTATCCCTCATCAATGACACAAAATAAGTAATAGATTTAGGGTAGAGAAAAATACATATGTGACTTGGGACTGACACAGGGAAGGCCAACATGGTAAGAATGGACAATTACAGATGATCGACTTGATAGAAGGTTTCGTTTGAACTTTTGTTGAACATATGAATGACATGACAATGATCTTGGCAATATCGACTCAAAGACGACCCAAGATGTGAACTTCCAGAAGATCAGACAAGAGACAAACGGATTATCCAACCCAGATTCAAATGACAAAGAGGGGTGTCATGTTTAATAATGACGCTTACTGCCATTAATACAAATACAAAGACACATTCCTTTCCCAAATTTCCCCCACCATTTCTTGCGAGTACCTATTTATTTTTACGCAAGCTCATCCTCAATTTAAGCTCATCCTTTGAACAAGTCCCTCGGAGTACATTTAATGAACCCTAAGAAGGAGTGGTTCGGTCCCGTATGGGTTTGTCGATGTTTGTTTAACGAGTCCAAAGATAGAAAAATTAAAGGTTTTTCATGATTATAGAGTCTGGAAAAACACTTAAAAGAGAACTCTCTCAATTCCTTTTTCGTAAAATAGTTCGACAGGACCAAAAAGTGATAAACTATCGCCCATCAAACGTTTTCTTCAAATATGTTTACGAGCATGAAAAGAACAAGTTCGCTCGACAATCTTTTTGTTTTTAGGGAGCATGAAAAGAGCTTAAAGAGTTCTCCATAGGTTTCGTTGTTTTTGTGTTACCATAGAGAGTACGAAAAGACGAAAAAAGTATACTTGATTACATTCTCATTGATTTCCAAGCTAGAGAACAAAGAAAGACTATGCTCGAGGTTTTTCTGAAAAACCTTAAAAAGTAATTGTACATGCGACCAAAACAAATCGAAAAAGAACATCTATACTTCGCTGTCGAAGGTCCTAAATTTTTTCCTGCAAGGAACAAAACACTTACAAGACCTTTAGAGTTAATGGGTTTTTGACTAAAATGTATTTATGTAAAACAAAATATTAGGAAAAATGATAAAAAAGTAATAAATATAAGCAAAAAGTCTTTTTCACCATTTTATTTGCACTTGGTCAAAAACATACCAAAAACCTTTGTTTTTTACCTCAACTTCGACAACGGATTGCGGAGGCCACAGGGAATCATTCAACAAATGGATTGCGTAAAAGAGGTAAGAATCTCATTTTCTATCTATTCAATGGATTAATTTTTGTTTTTGATGTTAAAAAATCGAGATTTTTTGATGATTTGGGACTGTTAGTCGTGCGCTAGGGCCGCTGTGAGTGGCCTATAACGGGCCCTGCGGAAATCAACGATTTTCATAGGTGCGTTAAGGCGCGGTCGTGGAAATTCCGCACCGTACTTGAATTTCAATCGTGGCGGCCGGAAAACTAAAATGAAAAGTGAACGTTGACTCAACAAAAATCCCCAAAATGTTGAAAAAGTGTGTTAAAGATCTTCTTTGTTTCCCATGTAGGTGTTTGTTTGCAAAGATGTTGGAATGGAGAGAGAGTGAGCATGAAGAAGATGATCTTATGGCTTTAAATGATCTAGGGATTGTGAATGCACTTCGACAATGTGGTCTATTAAAATTCTTCAAAGTTCAGGGCATGAGAGCCCAACAAAGATTACTAGAATACTTGGTTCATATGTTGGTTTCAGAACAACAAGTGTTCCATGTAGGTGTTCATGTCCTCTCTTTGGATATTGAGGATATTTATTTCCTAACAGGGTTGTCACATCGTGGAGCACATGTGACTTTGTCAGGTGGTCAATGTGGTGGATTTCCCATGAGTGAGTACATTCATTGACATTGTGAACCTGATGCCGAAAGACGTAAAGGAAAAGTAGCAATCCAAGGTGTGAGAGATTCGACCCTCAGAACCATCCTTTTTACTGTTGGACAGATGGAAGGGAGTGCTTCACCACCCATGGCACTCCAAAGTTACTTTCAATATGCTATTGAATGCTTGGAGCCTCGAGTATTCAATTGGTGTGATGGTGTATTACACAACATGAAAACTCAACTCATGAAAAGCAAGAATGGGGACCTCAAATAGTTCAGTTATGGGTTGATTTTAGTATCTTTCTTCATAGAAAGAGTTCCACACCTACGCTTGCAGGTGGAATGGGGAATGCCAGCCTCGAGAGACCCACGAATGAAAATATGGTGTGATTTGATGACACGGCATGTGGCGGGCCGGATTGTGAAGTATGATGATGCATTCTTTAATTGCTTGGGACCACAAATATTGATGATTGATGATTATGCTTATGTCGGTCTAGAATTTCGGGGTGATACAGATTTGGTTCTCCCTGAGGGATCTCATTGGGGAGATCTAGGTAAGAAAGACATTTGTTTTTTACAATGTTTTAATGAGTTTTTCAAATATTTAATGTTTTTGTGTTTCCAATCGAAAGACTAATAATTTTTTTTTGATCATGCAAATGTAGGGCCACACCGACCCCCAGGCTCTTCTCCTATTCATAGGCGAGGAGAGGCACGTTTAGTAGCTGGATGGGATGCCGAGGATTATGATGTGATAGAGAAGAACCCAAAAGGATTGATGACAGACATCCCTGATATATCCATCGAGGAGATCCCAAGGAGTTATCAACACCATACTGTAGGCGTATCTGACTCACTTAGTCGGTTACTACGTAGGGTAGCGAGAGCAGTAGTATGATATCATGAGAGGCATCCATGATGCCATTTTGTAGGGGCCATGGGCTATATATTTTGATCTTCGGATGAAAACTCTTTTTGTAAACATTATATCATTATATATATACATGAGGCTTTTACCGGTTTACTCTGTTTTTTGTACAATATGTGAAATGTGATTGGAATTACAAATGTCTCAAATGTCTGTCTAATAAATAATTAGCTAGAGCATCAGTTAATGCATTTAGACATCTAAGAATGTGTTGATATTCAATATAATCGAAATGACATTCCAAGAGGTGGATTCGTAAATATACCCATAATAGAGTAGGGCTTCGAATAGTATAGACATTGTTTAACTGTAGTACTACTAGCTGCGAATCAAGTCATATAATGAAGCGATGAATCCCAAGCAAAATAACACTAGTCAATAATTCGATGACCGCACTATACTCTGTGATATTATTGGTCGCTCAACCGAGACAAACACCTTGTAGACAAATAAGTTCGTTTGAGGGTGCATAAATTGCACAAGCAGTAGAAGCTAAATTCCGGGTACTACGGCTAGAACCATCGGCGAAGCCAATGTGAGGTAGCGAAAACATTGACATCTAGAGACCAAACACAATGCATGGTAAGTAGTCGAAGGTAAAAGTCAAATAGTAGAAACACACTAAAGTAACACACAAGAGTATGATACAGTAAAAATATAAGTGCTTATGCAGAGATAGGCTAAGTGTAGTACTTCTTCAAGTAAAGCCCATTTCTGGGTTCACTCAAAGGAATTTCGTCGTAATCTACTAACTGTTATGATCCCTTCTCCAACACTCTTTTAACAATATAAGGGCCTCGCCACATAGCCCCAAACTTTCCGGCTCCTAGCAAATCACGATCTTGTTCATAGAGGAGAACTAGATCACCTTCAGAAAACACATGTGTCTTTACATGTTTGTCGTATTGGGATTTTACACGTTTCTTCTGGGTTTCAATAACTAGGGTGGCATCATGATGAGTTTCATCTAATTGTGTAAGATACAACAGATGTTCCTCCTCAGCAGAGGTGTTTGGGAGAAGTTGGACGACTAGTTTTAATGATGGAATTTCACATTCAATTGGTTGAACAACTTCTAAACCGTACACTAATTGGAAGGGTGTAAACCCCATGGATGACTTCATGGATGCCTAATAGGCTCATAATGCTGAGAACAACATCGTGTGCCAACTCATTTTGTGACTTCTGATAATCTGTCGAAGCATGGTAATAAGTACTTTATTTATTGCTTCGACTTGGCTGTTGTCCTATGGATAGTAGTGTTGGATGGTTTACAGTTGGGAGTAAGATTGTCATTGATGGCAAGAACAATGATGGAAAAGAACAACGATGGAAAGAACAACGAAATCATGAAGTGACGAAATTGCAAGGTGGATGAAATCGCGAAGCGGAAAAATCATGAAGGTGGACGAAATCGCGAAGCAGCGAAATCATGAAGTGGAAAAATCACGAGAAGATCTGGGCCGTAGGATCTGGGGTATCTACAAAGGCTCAATAGCTGTTAGATATGGTGAAGCTGCAAGGTGGATAAGTCCAAAAGTAATCCAACTCCCTAAAACTGTGAAGGAATCCTAGCCGTCCATCAGGGATAGTCATGGACCATTGATCCATAGGACACGTGGTGAAAGATCGTCATGTCGCTGACTGGAAAGTCAAAGGAATGGGGTTCCCTAACCTCTCTATTTCATGATATGAAAAATCATGAAACAATCTCAGCCGTTAGATCGAGGTTTGATCTAGACTGTTGATCCGACTCCATCTCAGAGTTTCGCGTATCCCAACTTGGAGTGACGAGAACCTCCATCGCAGGAATCGCGATATACAAACTCATGATAAGATCTGGACCGTCAGATCACCAATGGTTCTGGACACCACTGATCTGAGCTCCATCTCGAAGCTTTTCCTATCACGACTTGGAGAGTTAAGAAACATAACCATTGAAATCATGATATGCGATATCGCGATTTAATCTCAGCCGTCAGATCAAGGTGTGTTCTGGACCGTTGATCTGAGCTCCATCTCGGAGCTTCGTCTATTGTGACTTGGAGAGGTAATAAACATAACCATCGAAATCGCGATATGCGAAATCTCAATTTAATCTCAGCCTTCAGATCAAGGTGTGGTCTGAACCATTGATCTAAGCTTCATTTCAGAGTTTCACCTATCGCGACGTGGAGTGACAAGAACCTCTATCGAAGGAATCACGAGATGCAAATTCACGATGATATCTGGACCATAGATTCATCGAGATCGTGGACCGTTGATCTAAGCTTCATTTTGAAGTTTCGCCTATCACAACTTGGAGTGACAAGAACCTCCATCGAAGGAATCGTGAGATGTGAATTCACGATGAGATCTGGACCGTAGATTCATCGAGATCGTGGACCATTGATCTCAGCTCCATCTCGGGGTTTCAGGGATCACAACTTGGAGAGTCGATATGCCCCATCTCTAGACTCACGAAATGCGAATTAGCGAAAAGAAATTTTTGCATAAGCACTTGGTCATGGCCATGGTCATATAAAGGAAGGAGCCAGCATAGAAAAACTCTGTTTCGGAGTTTCGGAACTCGTGACATGGAGACTCAAGATGTCTCATCGCAGAATCTCTAAATTGCGAAAGTGAGAAACGGGTAAATAACGCAAGAACTCATCAGAGTTAACCCAACGATGGAGGTGACCATGAGAACGATCGAAGGGCTAATGTTGATCCTCACAGTGTAACTGCTAGAAACCATTGATGGTTTCTACCATAGGATGCGCAGAGACTTCGGTGTGATTTCCAGAGGAGCTGAAGATTTACATGGAAACTACCAGTGGAATGAAGATGATTCGTGGAGGAAATTGACAGCTGGATGAGGATTGGAGATCGTAACTGAAATAGAAAGGATGTGCTCGACTGTAACAAAGAATATGAAGAGTATCAACTACAAGAGAGAAAAATGAATCTTGGCATAACACCTAGTGATGATAGACACAGGGGTTGAACTACCAGAGAAGCTGAAGAGTTGCGATGATGATCACGCAGAGCACTTGAGATGTGGAGGAGATGGCACGGTATGAGTATGCAGAGGAATGGCGAATATTGCATGCACAAGATGCACAGAAGCTATAAATACATGGTACAAAGAAGAGATGAGGCTGTTGTTGTTGCTAGAGTTGCTGAGGATGTTCTTGTTGAAGGTGATTCATGCATGAAGAAGGATCAGAGTGCAACAGTTGAAAATAATAGAAGAATAACTGTGTAGTGAATGGACATGGTGCACATAGCATAAAAAATAGAAGAACAGAATGGGCAACGGATGCATGCAGGAAGACAGTGAGGAAGTTTGAGTAGCAAAATCTTGCAGAACACTGATAAGACTGGTAAGTTGTTATTGAACACTATATCACTGTAATAGATTTTAGTATTTCATATTCACAATCCAGGGTGACTGGGAGGTGCTAGGTAGGACTGGTGTCCTCAGAGGTTCAAGTGGGTGCTTGAACACAGGGAGTTGGTGCTTCCTTCTAGTTGGTGCTAGAGAAACCAGGGAGTTGGTGCTTCCTCCTAGTGTGTGCTAGAGAAAAACAGAGAGTTGGTGCTCTCAGCAAGTTGCAGCTTGCAAAACAAAGGTTGTAGCCTCACAATGAGTTGGTGCTCATATGTATGATAATGTAAAGAATGTAAATAATACTTATCATATAAA
>JZKD02S0524208.1:193372-239857 GCA_000966675.3 Picea glauca
ATATCTAAGAGAAATGCTGAAAAGGTTTCAAATGGAAGATTATAAACCTGTGGGTACACCTATGGTAACTGGATGTAAATTAAGCAAGGATGATGATTCACCTGATGTTGATCAATGATCATATCGATCAATGATAGGAAGCCTGCTGTACATCACAACATCTCGCCTAGGCATAATGCATGCTATAGGAATGGTAGGAAGATATCAGACTACACCTAAACAGAGTCATTTTCAAGATGTCAAAAGGATATTCAGGTATTTTAAAGAAACAATGACTTATGGTCTGTGGTATCCCAAAAATCAAAATCTTCAGCTGACTGCTTATTCAGATGAAGATTGGGCAAATTGTGTTGATGAGAGAAAAAACACCAGTGGAGGAGCATTCTTCCTGGGTGACTCCTTAGTATCTTGGCTTAGTAAAAAGTAAGGTTCCATTTCTTTATCAACCACAGAGGCAGAGTACATTGCTGCTGCTACTTGTTGCACTCAAGTATTATGGATGATTCAAACACTTGCAGACTTGGAGGTAAAGTACACAACACCGATCCCAATTCATTGTGATAACACTAGTGCCATCAGTGTGTCTAAAAATCCCATATTCCACTCCAAGACCAAGCATATTCCCATAAAATATCATTTTCTGAGAGAGCAGGTCACCAATCAGATTGTTCAGGTCAATTACATACCCACTATAGAACAAATTGTAGACATCTTTACTAAACCTCTAGCCAAGACACCATTTGAATATCTCAGACAGAAGCTGGGTGTCATCCCGTCTCACATCTAAGAGAGTCCATCCTATTAGGGGGAGTCTTATATTGATTGCATATCTGATACCTCATAAAATTACTGCAACAGCTCGGGGGGAGCGTGTTTTCTTTGACATTGATGTCAAAGGGGGAGAAAAGGAGTTGTCCGGATCAGATGCTACAGTTGGAGGTCCAAACAAATTAGCGCAGCCGTTTAGGGTTGCCATCAATGCCAAAGGGGGAGATTGCTGGAAGCTTTACAGTTGGGAGTAAGCTTGTCATTGATGGAAAGAAAAATGATGGCAAAGATCAGTAATGGAAAAGAACAACGATGGAAAGAACAGCGAAATCGCAAAGTGACGAAATCATAAGGTGGACGAAATCGTGAAGCGGAGAAATCATGAAGGTGGACGAAATCGCGAAGCAGTGAAATCATGAAGTGGTGAAATCGCGAGAAGATCTGGGATGTAGGATCTGAGGTATGTACAAAGGCTCAATAACTGTTAGATATGGTGAAGCTGCAAGGTGGATAAGTCCAAAAGTCATCCAACTCCCCAAAACTGTGAAGGAATCTTGGCCATCCATCGGGGACAGTCATGGACCATTGATCCATAGGACATGTGGCAAAAGATCATCATGTCGCTGACTGGAAATTCAAAGGAACAGGGTTCCTGAACCTCTCGATTTCACGATATGCGAAATCATGAAACAATATCAGCCGTCAGATCGAGGTTTGATCTGGACCTTTGATCTGAATCCATCTCAGAGTTTCACGTATCCCAACTTGGAGTGACGAGAACCTCCATTGTAGGAATCGTGAGATGCGAACTCATGATAAGATCTGGACTGTCAGATCACTAAGGTTTCTAGACCGTTGATCTGAGCTCCATCGCGGAGCTTTGCCTATCACGACTTGGAGAGGTAAGAAACATAACCATCGAAATCACGATATGCAAAATCATGATTTAATCTCAGCCGTCAGATCAAGGTGTGTTCTAGACCATTGATCTGAGCTCCATCTCGGAGCTTCACCTATCGCGACTTGGAGAGGTAAGAAACATAACCATCGAAATCGTGATATGTGAAATTGTGATTTAATCTCAGCCGTCAGATCATGGTGTGGTCTGGACTATTAATCTAAGCTTCATTTCGGAGTTTCGCCTATCGCAACGTGGAGTGACAAGAACCTCTATCGAAGGAATCACGAGATGCGAATTAATGATAAGATCTAGACCGTAGATTCATTGAGATCGTGGACCATTGATCTAAGTTTCATTTCGGAGTTTTGCCTATTGCAACTTGGAGTGACAAGAACCTCCATCGAAGGAATCGTGAGATGCAAATTCACGATGAGATTTGGATCGTAGATTCATCGAGATCGTGGACCATTGATCTCAGCTCCATCTCGGGGTTTCGGGGATCGTGACTTGGAGAGTCGAGATGCCTCATCTCCAGACTCACGAAATGTGAATTCATGAAAAGAACCTTTTTCATAAGCACTTGGTCATGGCCATGGTCATATAAAGGAAGGAGCCAGTGCAGAAAAACTCCATTTCGGAGTTTCGGAACTCGTGACATGGAGACTCAAGATGTCTCATCATAGAATCTCTGAATTGTGAAAGTGCGAAATGGGTAAATAACGCAAGAACTCAACAGAGTTAATCCAATGATGGAGGTGAACATGAGCATGATCGAAGGGCTAATGTTGATCCTCACAGTGTAACTGCTAGAGACCATTGATGGTTTCTACCAGAGGATGCACAGAGACTTTAGTGTGATTTCCAGAGGAGCTGAAGAGTTACATGGAATCTGCCAATGGAATGAAGACGATTCGTGGAGGAAATTGACAGCTGGATGAGGGTTGGAGCTCATAACTAAAACAGAAAGGATGATCTTGACTGTAACAGAGAAGACGAAGAGTCTCAACTGTGAGAGAGAAAAAGGAATCTTCGCATAACACCTAGTGATGATAGACACAGTGGTTGAACTGCCAGAGAAGCTGAAGAGTCGCGATGATGATCATGCAGAGCACTTGAGATGTGGAGGAGATTGGTGTGGTATGAGTATGTAGAGGAATGGTGAATATTGCATGCACAAGATGCACAGAAGCTATAAATACACGGTACAGAGAAGAGATGAGGCTGCTATTGTTGCTAGAGTTGCTGAGGATGTTGTTGTTGAAGGTGATTCATGCATGAAGAAGGATTAGAGTGCAGTAGCTGAAAAGAACAGAAGAAGAATTTTTCAGCGAATGGACATGGTGCACAGAGCATAAAAAGAAAAAGAACAGAATGGGTAGCGTATGCATGCAGGAAGACAGTGAGGAAGTCTGAGTAGCAAAATCTTGCAGAACAGTGATAAGACTGGTAAGTTGTTATTGAACACTATATCACTATAATAGATTTTAGTATTTCATATTCACAAGCCAGGGTGGCTGGGAGGTGCTAGGGAGGACTGGTGTCCTTAGAGGTTCAAGTGGGTGCTTGAACACAGGGAGTTGGTGCTTCCTTCTAGTTGGTGCTAGAGAAACCAGGGAATTGGTGCTTCCTCCTAGTGGGTGCTAGAGAAAAATAGAGAGTTGGTGCTCTCAGCAAGTTGAGCTTGCAAAACAGAGGTTGTAGCCTCACAATGAGTTGGTGCTCATATGTATGATAATGTAAAGAATAAAAATAATACTTATCATATAAAGAAGAAGAGGTTTTTACCCTGTATGGGTTTTCTAGGGAAATATCTGTCTCTGTGTTTCTCATATATGTGAATGATGCTGAATGTGCCATTGTTCATTTCCCTACATTATTGTGATCATCATTGAGTGCCTTGTAAAGATTTTAAAACAAGCATAATTGTTTAAGCATGGTAACAACTGATTCACCCCCCCTCTCACTTGTCCAACAAGTAGGGGGTTGAGTTTTCATGTCGAAGACCCAACTTTTCTGTAAGTTCATACATCATAAAGTTTCAAAAGTGGCTATTGTGATCGGTAACGATATCCTGTGGGATTCCAAATCATGTAATAATGTGATTAAAGATGAATAGGGCTGCAGTTTTTCCCATGTTGTCGAATGTAGGCATTGCCTCGGCCCACTTCGTGAAATAATATACGGCTACAATAATGTACCCATGCCCCATGATCAAGTGAGGGTGAAATGTCATGAAATAGATGCCCTATTTAGCGAAGGGTCCAACATAAACTATAGGATGTAAGGGAGCAGGGTGAGATCTTATTTTGTTGTTGTATGTTTGGCAATTGTGGCATTTTTGGATGACAATAATACAATCTTTGAATAGAGAAGGCCAAAAATACCCAGCTCGTAAGATATTTTGGGCAGTAGCATACCCAGACATGTGACCACCACATGCTCCAGAATGGCAGTCATTAAGAGATTTCTCAGCCTCATTATAAGTGAGACATTGATGAAAAATAGAGTCAACTCCATGGCGATAAAGAGTATCACCGATGATGATATACTGATAAGCTTGGTAACGTATGCGGCGATGGTCAGTACTAGAAAAATCGGGCTGAAAATCTTGAGTCTAGAGATATATAATGATATCTCCAAACCAAAGGTCATCGTAACTGATCAGAAAAAAGGATTCATCGGGTAATGAATCCTCTACTACATTTTTCGTCTCAGAACAGGGAAGGTCACATATCAATTCAGAAAAAACCATGGATTTCTTATACTTAGCACGTTCAAAATCTAAGTCAAACTCCTAGAGTATCACAATCCATTTGGAGTATTTTCCCCCTAGCAACTGGCATGTAAGAATGTGTTGCATAGGGTTGCAATAAAAAATCATGGTGGTCTTGTGTAAAAGGATATAGTGCCGGAAACATTGGACAACTTGAACAACTTCCAAGGCCAATTTTTCAACATGTAAATACTTGGCTTCGGTAGTTTTGAGACTCTGACTCAAATAATAAATGACATGTTTGTCGTGAGAATCATCCTCTTGGACCATAACCATGGCGATGGTCGAATCTGAAGAAGCAAGATAAAGGAAATAATCTTGACTATAATCGGGCAGGAAAAGTAGTGGGGTACGATTTAAAGTCAATTTCAAAGTGTCGAAGGATTTGTTGGCAGTGTTGTCCCATACAAATTCAGAGCCTTTATTTAATAGTCGAGCAAATCTGAGTGTTAACTCAACGTAGTTCGAGATAAAATGAGGTAGAAATTTTTCCTTCCCTTGCAAATTTTGTAGCTGGGGAAGTGAAGAAGGAGGAGGGAGATTGAGAATGGCCTCAAACTTCAAAGGATCTACCTAGATCCCTTAATGTGACACAATAAAGCCTAAGAGTCAGTTGGACTCCATGCAAAAGAAACATTTGTGTGGGTTTAAGCATATATGATAGAACCGACAACAAAGGAAAATGGCTTGGAGGTGGGATGGATGATCACTACGATGCATGGAATGTGCTGGTAGGTCATCTAAATATGGTTGTAGAATGTGATTAATATCATGGAAAGCATAAGACATAGCACGTTGAAACGTGGCACCATCATTCTTTAAACTGAAGGGCAATTTTCGGTAGGCAAAAGTGCCCCAAGGACAAATAAAAGAGGTTTTGTGTTGATCTGCGGGTAAGATGTTGATCTGATTATATCTGAAGAAACCATCCATCAAAGAGAAGATTTCACTTCCGGTGCAATCGTCGATGATTTGGTCAATGAAGGGGGTGGAAAAGTTGTCTTTAGGATAAGCTTTGTTGATATCCCTATAATCAACACAGACACGGATCATACCTTTTTTCTTGTTAACCAGAACTAGATTGGATACCCAATCAGTTAAAGCCATGGGATAAATAAAGTCAGCTTTAAGAAGTTTCTCGAATTCAAGCTTGATAGCGGCTTCTTTGCGAGGGTGGACCGGGCAAAGTCTTTGCTGGACGGGTTTAGCACCCGAGTATGTCTTGATTTCGTGTACAACAATATCGGGGTCAATACTAGGCATCTCTTCATAGCTCCATGTGAATACGTCACGAAACTCTTGAAAAAGGGATTTATACGTGACAACTTCATCAGTGGAACATGAATCTCTGATGTGCACATTTTCAACAACTCTAGGTTTGATAGAGATGTCGAGGGGGATGGTGGGTGAAATGTTTCTTAAGTTCCCTTCATATAACACATCGTGTGTGGAGTCGGGAACCGAAGTAATAACGATAATGGTCGACGGGGTCGAAATCCATTGGTAACTCTTGACGGTGTGTTGTTCCAGGAAGAGAATGGAATGATGATGTCCATCATCCCAAGGAGTGTCCTCCATAGGCATAATCGACATAATCATCTAATCTATGGGAAAAATAACGTGAAAAGGATTAGGAGATGAATCACCAAGAGAGGGGGTAGAGGGGGATGTTGATTGAATTGCTTGATAGGCAGATTCAATCAGAATTAAGGGTATCTGGTCACCATAGCATGAATAATCACCATGTTCGGGTATTAGCCATGGGTGAGAAGATGAATGGGTTTCACGAATGGAGGTGGAAATCATATTGATTAAGGCAACCAGAGGTGGTGGAATTTTGGGTGGTGGGATCAGGAATGTACCCATTAGAGTGGAATCTTTTAGTAGACCCACACCGACATTCTTGTATCCAGGGGGTGTCTTTGAAATGAAAGGTAAGTTGTTGGTACGTGTGTTAGAGTTGAAGAAGGCTAATTGGTCTACTGTAACTACCTTTCCTTTATTCGGAAAACACACGATCCAGAAAAGAGTAGACACGACTGCATGCATAGAATTGATCTAGCTACGACCAAGTAGAAGGTTGTAATCAAGAGGTGCGTCAAAGACCTCAACTTCAATGTCGACCATTTTTCCTTCTAATAGAATAGGAAATGAAGGGAGGACATCGTAGGGCTTAAAACCAGAGCCATTAAAGGCCTTGAGCGTGTCGTGTGATTCAGTTAAGGGAGGAGATCCGATGGATTACCAGCAGGCAATAGACATGACACACATCAAGGCACCCTCATCAATAACTATGCTACAAATTTTCTTGTAAGAGACAACAACTTGTATTTGAAATGTGAGTTGAGGGGGTAACCTTGGAATGTGATCTTCCAAGTCAAAGATTATTAAATTTGTGTCTGTAGGGTCTATTCCACCGATAGCTTTCAATAGTGCCTTCCGTTATGTAGGAAAACTCTGAAGGACTTCAAGGGCTGACATCGTGGATGGTGCTTGTACCAAAAATTCTACTATACTATATCTTTGGGTAGCACATGCATGAATATTGAAAGAAGACTTTCGAACCATGCCCTTGGGAGGAGGGCGAAAGACTATATCGGGGTTCGGTCGTTCGAGATGAAGAGGACCGTTGGAAGGTGGAGCAGAGGGCGATTTTTGAACCAACGAAGGTGGTATATCGTCAACTTTCTCCTTGGAGGAAGGGTAATATTTGGCACGAGTGGTAAGTGTGATGTCATTCTTCTTTGAATCACCATTACACATAAGTACATAGGAGGTGGTGGAGGAACAAGGTTGATCATGGATGACCAATTGAGCCTGTTGTTGAGAAGGGAAGGGTTGAGACAAGATGATAGGGGTAGGAGGTTTTAGGATCCCTTGGAGGAACTTCGTGACCTCAACACATCTCAGACAATCCTTCGTGTAGTGATCATCACCACAGATAAGGCAAGGATAAGGAGTTTTGCATTTATCCTTATCTTCAGTAGGTTGTGTCTTGGTCTTATCGGATTATAGGCTGTTATTCTTATCCTCCTTATTCCTACCCTTCCCTTTTTTAGATTTATTCTTACCGGTAGGAGTCGATTGAACGATGTTCACTTCTGAATTTTTACCGGTGGGAGGGGTGGGCGTCAGAGAAGTTTGAACATTAGAAGCATGGGATTTGGGCATGATGTGAGAGGTCTGTGCAGGTTGAGGTTGAGCATGGAAAATAACTATCACACCATCAGTGGCATGAGAAGCTACTGGGGTCATTGAGGTGGTTGTGGTAGAAGGACGAGGTGCATCAAGAAGTAGATCGTAAAGAGTACCCGTTTGTGAATAAACGAGATTGAGATACTGGGAACTACTGATCGCCTGTTCTTTTGTGACGAATCCACCCATAACAATGTCTTTAGATATGTCATTCACGAAGGATTTCTTGAACCATTGTGCCAATAACTGATCTAGAAGGTCGAGTTTGATTAGACGTCATCTTTGTCTCCACTCATGAATGTGATTAGAGATATGAGTGGCTTTACTTTGCTTGAAAGAACTCAAAATCTCGGTTCCCGTTTCATAACGGATTGGAAACTGGTAGTGAGTGAGGAAAGCCATAGCTAGGGTATTGAAATCAATGAATAAGCCTTGTGGAAATTATATATACCACTTCGTGGATGAACCCGTGAGGGTTCGTTGAAAAAGGCGTAACTGAATGGAGTTGTCCATCAAAGAGTTGGATGAACACCAAAGGTGGAAAGTCATTACATGATTGTTTGGATCCTCTCCTGGTTTACCATCGAACTTCGGAATGTTGGATGGGATTTTGGCCAGTATGATGGGCCAATGAGGAGAGTGATAGATAGGGTCATTCAAAATTCTAGATAGATCGGGGAGGTCCAAAGTGGCCAAAAAGGGTAACTGTCTATTTATGTGAGGGTACTGTTGACTTTGGGGAGGAAGTCACGTCGGTATACTAGTAGGACCGTAAGTGGTTTGTATATAATGCAAAGATCGGGGAAGAGTCGGTTGTTGGTGTGGAGGCATGTACCCATGGGGTTGGGTTGGTTAGGGATGTTCCCTTAGAAAGGAGTATTGGACTGAACATTTGGTCCTCAAGTGGGATTCAAAGAACCTGGATATGGTTGACCGTAGTTCGGGGGTATTGAAACACTAGTTTGATAAGGTTGTCCCCCAGAGGGTTGTGGGTTAGCTTGAAGGTTCCAAAGGTGAGCTAACAAGTTTGATATGTTCGGTCAAGATTGTGAATTATAAGTTCCAACCTGAGAATGTCCTCCATAAGGAGGAGGCACCCCAATTTGAGCGTGACCTCTAGATTGAGGTTGCCCCCCGGCATAAGATTTCCCCCCAGCGGGAATATGGTAACTGGAAGTGAATAGATGATGAGTGCTACCAATTGGATTAGAGCCACTAGGGATAGATCTGCCATGAAGAGGTGGATAAGAGCCTTCGAAGAGGACTTGGGAAGGGGTGGGAACATAACCAACAGAGGTATTATGCCCAAGTGGTACTCCGGATGGAATTTGGGTATGGATGGCAGTAGAATAATTCAAAGCGTAATACCCAAGAGGAAGAGAAGGGGTAGGTCTAACGGAACGTGGTGTACCAATGGGAGCATGGTTAACCACTATATTCCCGGAAGGAATAGTTGTAGTATGAGGAAGAATTGTAGAGTGGGCCATTTGAAAAGGGACGATTGAATGAGGGCTAACTCTCTGGGCTTCTGAGCCAGCAAAGAGATAGGTAGTTGTAATGACAAAATGACCTAGGGAGACTATGAGGACAACAAACATCTCAGGTAACTTAGGGATAACATGTATATCATCTCCTGCCCCTGAGCCATAAAGGTCTTGTACTATAGGAGGTGGGCTTCTAACTATGTCAGTAGTCCAGAAAGGATCGTCAGCTCCAAAAGGTCCGGTTAGAGTTCCAGAAGAATCAACAACAAGTTCCCCAACATAATTCATCCAGAGAAAATGTCTTTCATATCCAGGAGGGATGCGGAAAGCTTCCATAGAATCAGAAACAATTTGGAAACTTTCCAAAGAGGCTGAACCTTCCTCTTGTGTTATGTTGGTATACTAGACTTCACTCTGTTGAGGAGAACCCTCTGATGTGTGAGGGGGTATAGGGGTAGAATTTTCCATGTTTTCCAGTGGAAGTCCCTGTACCATGCGTTATTGACAGGGAGGGTCTATGTTGGCGGAACCAAAAAATATACAGAAAAAAATCTATGGCCAACTACGTAAATAAACAACACGCGCTAGTAAAATCTAGCAATGAAAACCAAGAAAGAAAGACCTTCCTATTCCGAAGTCACTAGTTGGTGATGAAATCAAACGTTGCGACATCGAGACAAGAAGGGGTTGGGCGAGGGTGGAAAAGTTATGTTGATGACCTACTTAACAAACTTACACCCTGGTGCAAGCTCCCACACATAATCATGGGTATACCCTCCAAGGAGCCTGAGTGAGTCTGGCCAACATCGATTCTAGGTACCATGGAGACTTGCCCCTCCACAATCACCTTGATTAAGACCCTAAGAAGATAGGCTACTAAAGTTACCACAAACAATAATGATGCTTGGGGGAATAGTCGACAGTCCGATCCACATGCAAGGGCAGCGCATCAAGCCCAAAATCAACTTGAGAGGCTTCCACTCATCTTTGTGGGTATACCTTCAAGTGACCCCCATAATACGTGCAATCTCTACATTGATACCAACAAAGCAGGGTGAGTGACTTTGCCAATATCAATGCGACCTCAGGTTTGACCCTTGTGTGAGAAGGGCTTCCCAGAAGAAAACGTTGCAAATGGTTTTGACCACTCCCTATCACAAGATACTATGGTGTGTTTTGTTCTTTGGAGAGTGTGTCTCACTTCTTATTCCAAAGCTCTAGCCTAGTTAATGTTGGTGTAAAAGATCCCTAGAAAAAGTTACTAGTTGAATTTTAGAGTTTTGCAATATTATTAAAGGTTGTTGTTACTCAAGAGGGAGCCGGGAATGAAACCAATGTTGTGTGAGACTTTGACCCAATAACGTGTAAATAGAAATGAATGATGCAAACTTTCGTTCGATGAATTCTATCTACAACAGGGAGAAAGAATTTTTCTGGAACAATGCAAACTGCGATGTATAATTCCCTTTTTGAATGTAGTACCAAACAATCATTAACAATGTAATTTCACTATTCGTTCTCTTTCAATATTCCAAACTCCAATATTTTCTAAATAAATGATTGCTTAAAAGACTTAAAAGACTTTTTTTTTTTTTTTTTAGAAACCAAAAACAGGGATGGAACTAATAAAGGGTAAGCAACCAATGAAAATAAAACACTCAACAAACACCCAAATCGATCTTTCAATGGAGATAAAAATAAAAATTGACAAGAAAATGTCTCTTCAAATATGAACAAGAAATGTTTTTCTATTCACCAACAATCTAGAAGATGCAACCAACTTAAAAATCTAAACCCAAAACAAAAGATTTGATCGAGCAAGCACTCAAACACAAGTCCAGAGATTATATCCTTGTCGATAAAAACAAAGATCAAAAAAAGATCAAAAGAGAGGAGTTCAATCTCCGAAATCAATCAAGATCAAGTTGAAACAATCAGAAGCACTCAAGAACTGGTATTAAAATCCCTTTCCAGCCGACTGAAGCAAAAAATGGGCAATAGTAGGGGTCAAGACCCAATCCAAAAAGTTTTCAAACATTGCCACGGGCAGACAGTATAGCGTAGTGCGAAAATGATTGGTTTCCCTAGGCCAATGATCATGCAGGTCGCGGAAATCCCACACTGAAACAAACCACCAGGGTGCGGAAATGGAAGGTTTCCACAAACTACCAATAAGGTGCAGTGCGGATGTGTTTCACAAAATAGAAAATTTTTCAAAAAGGACAAAGGGTCTTAGGAAAATTTTAAATCCAGTGAGTCTAATTGGATCTCCCACAGACTCAGAGACTGAAACAGAATGTAAAATATAGGCTATGAGAAAATGGCCAACGAAAAACCTCAATCAATTTGTATTTCCCCAGTGGAGTCGCCAATTTTGTTAACGCATAAATCGGTAGATGCGGACATGAACTAATCCCCCTATATCCACCTGGATATAGAACAAAACAAGATGGAACAAGATGCTTTCCCTAGGTTACGATCATTGAATTTAATTACCAAAGGAGGAATAAATAACGTACCTTATGAATTGCTTCCTTATGTATTTTTTGATCCTGCTTTACTCTGATGCTCCTGTGAGATCAGATCTGCAATAACACAAATCAACCAATGTGAAAGCAACAATAGTGAAATTCAATGACAACCTAAACATGGGATCAAGGAGTCATGTAATAAAATTTCAATCATTTTATGGGAAAGAGACATGCCACCGTATTATATTAATGAAAGGTAGAAGATACAACCGAATCACCTTGATGTCGCAAGTTCCCTTACAGTGGCCCTTTGTTCTGACACACACATACATTTTCTCCGATATTTGCATGAATATTTCTCTCAAAAACTTGATGGATGAATGGAGACCTCAAGCATCGCTTGAAATAAGATTCTTCACACAGTCTTCAATCTATTCTTTCTTTAGTCTCTATGCTTCTTTATGCTTGTACCTATAACCTTCTCCATGAGAATCCTATCATTATATAGGAGAAGTTGAAGTGGTTAAAGAGATGAGGATGATCCCATCAAATTAGAGAAGTTAGTAGGATCGTAACCATATGGATGCTACCTCATATTTCCAGAAGATTCCACTTCTAGAATCTTCTATAACTTCTTTAATATTTTAGTTTTAAAGCACTGCCATGACCTACCTATATAGCAACCTACGAAAATCCCATGGGTTGGCTATAGTGCAGCATGTGAAAATTAGGGATTTCTGCACTGTGTAAAGGGAGCAGCCCGCGACGGCCTTCCAAAAATGCATCTTGCAAGGGTGGAAAGAGGTTTCGTTTCTCTGGAAAAATATTATATTGGGAACATGAACACATGTTTATGTAATCATCATCAGGGTGACCAAAATAATGTGTAACACTCTTTGATCAATGATCTTTTCAATCTGCGGCTTTTCAGCTACAAGCATCTGCTCGACCCACTGAACTTCCCTTTGGCCCTCTTTTCTTACTTCTTCATCTATTCTGTTAGGACACATATATGCTATGTTGAATATGGGTGATATTCCAACACCATCTGGCAATTCTATCTCATAAGCATTTGCCTCAAATTTCCGCAAGATCTTACATGGCCCTATCTTTTTCATCTTCAGCTTATTATACGTTCCCCTTGGGAATATTTATTTTCTTAGATGTGCTAAGACCAAATATCCCACTTTGAATTGAATCTCTCTCCTGTGTTGATCTGTTCTGTTCTTGTATTTCTGGTTGGAATTTTGCAACTGTTCTTTAATATTACTATGGAGCTCGTGCATCTCTGCTGCAAAATCTTCCGCTCCATCACTCCTAAACTCATTCTTCTCTAAGTCTCTCAACTCAGATACTCCTCTTATATGCATTTCATACATTATCTGGAATGGGATTTGTCCTGTGCTTCTGTTAGGTGATTCGTTATATGCATATTCCACTTGTGGCAAAATCAGATCCCACTGACTATGATGTTCAGCTACTAAACTCAACAATAAGTCCCCTAAACTCCGATTTACTATTTCAGTTTGTCCATCCATCTGAGGGTGATATGCTGAGCTAAAAGATAGATGTGTCCCCAAATTCATCCATAGTGTCCTTCAGAAATGACCAACAAATTTGGTATCTCTATTTGAACCAATACTCTTGGTTAAACCATGAAGTCTAACAACTGACTTGAAAAACAGATTTGCAATGTGTGTTGCATCACTGGTTTTCTGACATGGAATGAAATGTGCCATTTTTGAGAATCTGTCGACTACCATGAATATGGAATCACAACCTTTCTATGTCCTGGACAGTCCTAACACAAAATCCATACTTACCGTGCCCCATGGCATCTCTAGTATTGGCAATGGTTGATACATCCCTGTATTCTGTCTTTTCCCCTTTGCGTGTTGGAAAATTCTACATATATTGAAAAAATTCTTGACATCCATCCTCATCCCTGGACAATAATACAAACTGTTTAGTTTCACAAAATTTTTATCATGGCCGAAGTGTCCAGCCAATACCCCACTATGTTTTTCCTTCAAAAGGTTTTCTCTCATAGAATCCTTAGGGATACACAACTGATTTCCTTTGAATAACAGTCCATCTTGGATCAAGTATTCAATCAATTGGCTTCTGTCTCTCAGAATAGGATTCTCACATGCTTCATAAGAATCCTTGAAATCTAAATCATCTTTGTACATTTCCTTAAGGCTATGAAAACCTAAGGTCTTCACACAAAACTTTTGCAAAATCAAACATTTCCTGCTCAACGCATCAACAACCTTGTTAGAATTTCCAGAAATGTGCTTCATAACAAAAGTAAAGTTCTGCATAAATTCAACCCATTTTGCATGTTTCTGGTTCAGTTTCTCCTGTCTGGTTACAAACTGTAAGGCATGGTTATCGCTATACAAAACAAACTCTTTCGGAACCAGGTAGTGCCTCCATTTCTTTAATGCATGTATGACTACATAAAAGTATTTATCATACATGGAATATTTCATCTTGGTCTTGTTCAACTTCTCACTGAAGTATGCAACTGATCTATTGTCTTGAATTAAGACTACCCCAATCGCAAATCCACTTGCGTCACATCTCACTTGATTTTTTTTTTTTAAATCTGGCAGAACCAGAACTGGCTGTTCAATTACTTCTCTTTCAACAACTTGAAAGTTTTCTCCACTTCCTCCATCCAATGAAAATATTTATGTCTCTTCTTGACTGTGTCCATCATTGGTGCACAAATTCCACTAAAATTTCTGATGAACTTCCTGTAAAAACTGGCTAGTCTATGGAAGCTTCTGATTTCAAAGATATTACTTGGGTATGGACATTCTTTGATCACTTTTACCTTCTCAGTATCCATCTTCAACTCTTTCAAAGAGATCACAAAACCCAAATAAATGAGTTCTGTGTTCATGAAATATGACTTCTTCAGATTTATCAACAAATTCTCTTGCTACAACCTCCTTATCACTGAAGCTAAATGTCTCAAATGTTCTTCCTCAGTCTTACTGAAGATTAGTATATCATCAAGACACACAATTGCAAACTTCCCAATGAAATCCTTCAAGACTTTTTTCATTAATCTCATAAAAGTACTTGGTGCATTCGTCAAACCAAATGACATGACAAGCCATTCATATAGCCCTTCATTGATTTTGAATCCTGTCTTGCATTCATCACCTTCCCTCATTCTAATCCGATGATATCCGCTTTTCAAATCAACTTTTGAAAAAAACTTTGCCCCACTCAAGAAATCCATCAAGTCATCCATTATGGGCAAAGGAAATATATACATGATGGTGATTTTGTTTATAGCCCTCGAGTTTGTACACATCCTCCATCCACCATCCTTCTTTGGACTTAACACTGTTGGCACAACGCATAGACTCAAGCTTTCTCTGATCAACCCTTTGTCCATAAAATATTGGAATTTATTATTGACCTCTTCATTCTCTTGTGACATCATTCTGTATGTGGCTTTGTTTAGTAAACTTTCTCCTGGTATAAGGTCAATGTGATGGCTTATACTTCTGATGGGATACAATGAACAAGGTAAATCGTCCACCACCATATCAACGAAATTCTCCAGTAGTTCCTGAATTTCCTGAGGTAGATCATCTATCGAAGTATTGGTCAAGATGACTCTTGGTTTTATTACCACAGGAAACTGCATTTCTTCTTCTTTATTGACTTCATCCAGAAGTTCCTTCCCACTCATGAGAAGTATAGTATTGCTTGCTTCTTATTTCACCTTCTTATCTTCAATTGGTAGCAACATATGCGTCCTACCAATCTTCTCCAAAGTATATGTGTTATTTCTTCCGTCATGAAAAACATTTCTTTCATATTTCCACGGTCTCCCCAACAAAAGATGATAGACATCCATGGGAATAACATCACATAAGATCTCATCTTTATAACCCCCTATCTTAAATTCAACTAAACACTGTTTAGTGACTATTACTTGATGTCCTTTTTTGAAACCACGAAACCTATATGGGATTGGATGTGCAACTATCCCCAATTCCATATTTTCCACCATTTCTATGGATACTAGATTATTTGTGCTTACGCTGTCAACTATCACCTTGCATACCCTATCCTTGGCATTGGAAGCAGTTCTAAACAAACTATTCCTTTGGAATGGATTCTCCACTTCCTTCTCTGGTTTCAAGAGAATTTTCCGCCTTCTGCATCCTCTGCCTCAACATTTCGTCTTTTCTCTTCTGAAATGTGAACTTCTCCTCCTCCATCTCTTTTTCTATCAGGGCATTCCCAAGATTTGTGTCTTGTCTTTCCACAGAAAAAACACTTTACTTCACCTCCTTTGCCTCTTCCTCTTTCTCTTGCTCGAGGAAAGTGTTCCTATCAACATACTATCCTCCTTGTGAGCTTCCTCCCCTTTCTGGTTGATTATGTGTTCTCTTTTCTTCATCCTTGGGTTTTTGTACTCTGTCCTGGGCAATTTATTTGCCTCTATTATGAATTCTACCTCTGCCCTTTTGACCTTTCTTTCGGGCCAATTTTAATTTTTCCTTTGAAGCAATCTGATAAGCATCTTCCACATTTATGATTGTCACCATGCTCATCTCATCCCATGTCTCATATATCATGCCATTCATGTATCTGGTGACCTTTTCATCATCACTTTCACGATGAACTACTATGATGCTTAACCTGTAAAATTCCTTAGTGTATTCCTTCACTGTCATCCCTTTCTGTCTCAAATTCTGCATTCTTCGAAACATATTGATTTAATAATATCTGGGTATGAATTTGGCTTTCATTTTTGCTACCATCCTATCCAAGGTTTTGATTTGTTGTTTGCCTTTTCAATGCCTGTCAGCCTACAATTCATCCCACCACAGTGTTACATTCCCTTTTAGTCTAGTGACAACATGTTTAACTTTCTTATCTTCTTCGATTTCCTCATAGTCGAAGTATTTATCTAAATCTCTAAACCAATATAGTAGCTCCTCAATGTCTAATTTACCTTCATACATCAGGATGTACATTTTTTCTCTGGCACCTATTCTTTCAACAACTTTGAATAGACATTCCTCTACAACATCTTCAGCTACAACCTCTTCTCCAGATCCATCTTCGTTTTCTCTTTCGACCTCACTGATATTTCCAATATTAGGTGTTCGACTCTGTGTTGTCTCCATAGCATATAATTGAGCACGAAGTTCTCTCATTTCCCTTTCCACAACTAGATCGGGAATCACTCTCTTTTGACGTCTTCTTGGAGGCATTGTTTCAATCTGTTCACACAGAATTCAAATCACAACTTGCCTTTGTATTCCCTCTTACAGAAAAAAAAAGTTGTTAGCTCTGATACCACCTGATGCAACACCCCCCCACTAACTCAGTAGGGATCTGCTAACCTCTCGGTCACTGGATCTTTGAATTTCTTTGAGCTGAAATGGCTCCTCAGTTCCCACTGGAACCTTCAATGCACATAAAACCACAGGTCCTTCTAGAAGTTACATCCATACAAACAAGCACTAGGCGCGAACCTCCACTCCACGTGACCACCAATGTGACCATTGATCTAACCCAATTGGTTCTTCAGACTCACGACTTTGTGTTTCATAATTTCGGGATTCTTGCTACGAGTCTCCCTAACTACCTCGATTCCTGAACTCTGAAATGGGATAACGGTCCTTAGCTCCTCCCTTGTGCCTCGACCATATGACCTCCAACCAAACCCTGGGGCCTACCTCTGAGTGTGTTGGGATTTCGTGACTCGTGAGTCTGCGTTACAACTCTCCCCTTTTCTCCCAAAGTCCACACTCACGAATTCCTCGTCACAAATCAACGATTATGAACCTCCTGAGATATGAGTGTCTAGATTCTCACTTCACAAAGTCGGGACTTCGCAACTCTCGAATTCTGAGTAGCAAGTCTCTCCACACTCCCAACTTCCGAATGTCGAAACTCCAATCACCAAATCAACGACACTTGTTGATTCAAATCTAACGACGACTATCCCTCCTGAGCTTGACTTCTGCAAGGTGACTTCAAACCTCTTCCTTCCTTCAAACTTATCAAATTCTCTATCCTTCCTGATCTTGATTCTTACTGTAACCTCAAGGATTCTAGGGAACCCTGCACGCACTCCTTGCAACCTTCACGATACTCCTTGATTATCTAAAATATTCCAACTCTGCGCACTCCTTGCAACAAAATTTATTCAAACTCTCTCTTGGTTGGAAAAGTTTAAGACTCGACCTGGCCTACACACAGTTTGCATGACTCTGTGCTACACTTGCACTTCCACAGGCATAATCTCAATGATATCTTTCATGAGCTTTTTGAGATAAAACTCAGAAACTGTCGACGCACTCCTTGCGGACCTTCACTGCAGTCCTTGGAGAATTATCAGGAAGATAAACAATTGAAACTCATACTCCCCCTCTCACAGACTTAATACATTCAACATGAAATCATATACACACAACATTGAAACAAATGCACAACAGAGACTGAAATTAAACTGTAAACATACCATTCAATAGATGTAAACAGGAATTGTAAAACACCATGAAATTGGATCAAAGCATTCTTATATTAATCCAAGTGCATCTGTACATGGTTTCTATAGCAACAAATATATGCTCATACAAATTTAGATAAAAATGGGGAATACTAGCCCTGAGAGACCCACAAATGAAAAGATGGTGTGATCTGATGACACGGCATGTGGCGGGCCGAATTGTGAAGTATGATGATGCATTCTTCAATTGGTTGGGACCACAAATCTTGATGATTGATGATTGTGATTATGTCGGTCTAGATTTTCGGGGTGATCCAAATTTGGTTCTCCCTGAGGGATCTCAGTGGGGAGATCTAGGTAAGAAAGACATTTGTTTTTTACAATGTTTTAATGAGTTTTTTCAAATATTTAATGTTTTTGTGTTTCCAATCGAAAGACTAATAATTTTTTTTTGATTATGCAGATGTAGGTCCACATCGACCCCCGGGCTCTTCTCCTATTCAGAGGCGAGGAGAGGCATGTGTAGTAGCTGGATGGGATGCCGAGGATTATGATGTGATAGAGAAGAACCCAAAAGGCTTGATGACAGACATCCCTGATATATCCATCGAGGAGATCCCAAGGCATTATCAACACCATACTGTAGGCGTATCCGACTCACTTAGTCGGTTACTACATAGGGTAGCGAGAGCAGTAGTATGATATCATGAGAGGCATCCATGATGTCATTTTGTAGGGGCCATGGGCTATATATTTTGATCTTCGGATGAAAACTCTTTTTGTAAACATTATATCATTATATATACACATGAGGCTTTTACCGGTTTACTCTGTTTTTTGTACAATATGTGAAATGTGATTGGAATTACAAATGTCTCAAATGTCTGTCTAATACATAATTAGCTAGAGCATCAGTTAATGTATTTAGACATCTAGGAATGTGTTGATATTCAATATAATCGAGATGACATTCCAAGAGGTGGATTCGTAAATATACCCATAATAGAGTAGGGCTTCGAATAGTATAGACATTGTTTAACTGTAGTACTACTAGCTGCGAATCAAGTCATATAATGAAGCGATGAATCCCAAGCAAAATAGCACTAGTCAATAATTCGATGACCGCACTATACTCTGTGATATTATTGGTCGCTCAACCGAGACAAACACCTTGTAGACAAATAAGTTCGTTTGAGGGTGCATAAATTGCACAAGTAGTAGAAGCTAAATTCTGGGTACTACGGCTAGAACCATCGGCGAAGCCAATGTGAGGTAGCGAAAACATTGACATCTGGAGACCAAACACAATGCATGGTAAGTAGTCGAAGGTAAAAGTCAAATAGTAGAAACACACTAAAGTAACACACAAGAGTATGATACAGTAAAAATATAAGTGCTTATGCAGAGATAGGCTAAGTGTAGTACTTCTTCAAGTAAAGCCCATTTCTGGGTTCACTCAAAGGAATTCCATCGTAATCTACTAACTATTATGATCCCTTCTCCAACACTCTTTTAACAATATAAGGGCCTCGCCACATAGCCCCAAACTTTCCAGCTCCTAGCAAATCATGATCTTGTTCATAGAGGAGAACTAGGTCACCTTCAGAAAACACATGTGTCTTTACATGTTTGTCGTATTGGGATTTTACACGTTTCTTCTGGGTTTCAATAACTAGGGTGGCATCATGATGAGTTTCGTCTAATTGTGTAAGATACAACAGATGTTCCTCCTCAACAGAGGTGTTTGGGAGAAGTTGGATGACTAGTTTTAATGATGGAATTTCACATTCAATCGGTAGAACAACTTCTAAACCGTACATTAATTGGAAGGGTGTAAACCCCATGGCTGACTTCACGGATGTTCGATAGGATCACAATGCTGAGAACAACATCGTGTGCCAACTCATTTTGTGAATTCTGATAATCCATCAAAGCATGGTAATAAGTACTTTGTTTATTGCTTCGACTTGGCTGTTGTCCTATGGATAATAGGGGGTTGAGTTTTCATGTCGAAGACCCAACTTGTTTGTAAGCTCATAAATCATAAAGTTTCAAAAGTGGCTACCATGATTGGTAATGATAGCCTGTGGGATTCCAAATCGTGTAATAATGTGATTAAAGATGAATAGGGCTGTAGTTTTTCCCATGTTGTTGAATGTAGGAATCGCCACGACCCACTTCATGAAATAATATAAACCTACAATAATGTACCCGTGCCCCCCAACCGATTGAGGGTGAAATGTCATGAAATCGATGCCCCATTTAGCGAAGGGTCCAATGGAAACTATAGGATGTAAGGGAGCAGGGTGAGATCTTATTTTGTTGTTGTATGTTTGGCAAGCGTAGAATTTTTGGACAACAATAATACAATCTTTGAATAGAGAAGGCCAAAAATACCCAGTTCGTAAGATCTTTTGGGCAACAACATACCCAGACATGTGACCACCACATGCTCTAGAATGACAGTCATTCAAATCTTTCTCAGCCTCATCATAAGTGAGACATCAACGAAAAATGGAGTCAACTCCACGTTGATAAAGAGTATCACCGAGGATGATATACTGGCTGGCTTGGTAATGTATGTGACGATGGTCAGTACTAGAAAAATCAGGCTGGAAAGCCTGAGTCTGGAGATATATAATGATATCTCCATACCAAAGGTCATCGACACTGATAAAAAAAAATGATTCATCAGGTAATGAACCCTCTGCTACATTTTCTGTCTCAGAATAGGGAAGGTCACATATCAATTCGGAAAACACCAAGGATTTCTTATACTTAGCATGTTCAAACTCTAAGTCAAAATTCTGGAGTATCACAATCCATTTGGAGTATTTTCCCCCTAGCAATTGGCGTGTAAGAATGTGTTGTATAGGGTTGCAATAAAAAATCACGGTGGTCTTGCATAAAAGGATATAGTGTCGAAAACGTTGGACAACTTGAACAACTTCCAAGGGCAGTTTTCCAACATGTAAATACTTGGCTTCGGTAGTTGTGAGACTCCGACTCAAATAATAAATGACATGTTCGTCATGAGAATCATCCTCTTGGACCAGAACCATGGCGATGGTCTAATCCGAAGTAGAGAGATAAAGGAAACAATCTCAACTATAATCGGGTGGGAAAAGTAGTGGGGTACGGGTTAAAGTCAATTTCAAAGCATCGAAGGCTTTGTTGGCAGTGGTGTCCCATACAAATTTAGAGCCTTTCTTCAATAGTTGAGCAAATCCGAGTGTTAACTCAACGTAGTTCGGGATAAAACGAGGTAGAAAGTTTGCCTTCCCTTGCAAATTTTGTAGCTGGCAAAGTGAAGAAGGAGGAGGGAGATTGAGAATGGCCTCAACCTTCAAAGGATCTACCCAGATCCCTTAACATGACACAATAAAGCCTAAGAGTCGGCTGCACTCCATGCAAAAGAAACATTTGTGTGGGTTTAAGCGTATATGATAGAACCGATAGAGAAGGAAAATGGCTTGGAGGTGGGCTGGATGATCAATACGATGCATGGAATGTTCTAGTAGGTCATCTAAATATGGTTGTACAATGTGCTTAATATCATGGAAATCATAATACATAGCACGTTGAAATGTGGCACCGTCATTCTTTAAACCGAAGGGCAGTTTTTGGTAGGCAAAAGTGCCCCAAGGACAAATAAAAGCGGTTTTGTGTTGATCCGCGGGTAAGATGTTGATCTGATTATATCTAGAGAAACCATCCATCAAAGAGAAGATTTCACTTCCGACGCAATCGTCGACGATTTGGTCAATGAAGGGGGTGGGAAATTTGTCTTTAGGACAAGCTTTATTGATATCCCTATAATCAACACAGACATGGATCGTACCTTGTTTCTTGTTAACCAGAACTAGATTGGATACCCAATCAGTTAAAGACACGAGATAAATAAAGCTAGCTTTAAGAAGTTTCTCGACTTCAAGCTTGATAGCGGCTTCTTTGCGAGGGTGGACTAGGTGAAGTCTTTGCTGGACGGGTTTAGGACCCGAGTATGTCTTGATTTCGTGTACA
This sequence comes from Picea glauca, assembly GCA_000966675.3. Lineage (NCBI taxonomy): Eukaryota > Viridiplantae > Streptophyta > Pinopsida > Pinales > Pinaceae > Picea > Picea glauca. Next base: position 215,484 of record JZKD02S0524208.1, read on the forward strand.
ACAATATCAAGGTCAATACTAGGCATCTCTTCATAGATCCATGTGAAGACGTCATGAAACTCTTGAAAAAGGGATTTATACGTGACAACTTCATCAGTGGAACATGAAGCTCTGATGTTCACATTTTCAACAACTCCAGGTTTGATAGAGATGTCGAGGGGGATGGTGGGTGAAATGTTTCTTAAGTTCCCTTCGTATAACACATCGCGTGTGGAGTCGGGAACCGAAGTAATAACGACAATGGTCGACGGGGTTGAAATCCATTGGTAAGTCTCGAGGGTGTGTTGTTCCAAGAAGAGAATGGAATGATGATGTCCATCATCCCAAGGAGTGTTTTCCATAGACATAACCGACATAATCATCTCATCTATGGGAAAAATCACGTGAAAAGGATTAGGAGATGAATCGACAAGAGAGGGGGTAGAGGGGGATGCTAATTGAATGGCTTGATAGGTAGATTCAATTAGAATTAAGGGTATCTGGTCGCCATAGCGTGAATAATCACCATGTTCGGGTATTAGCCATGGGTCAGAAGATGAATGGGTTTCACAAGTGGAGGTGGAAATCATGTTGATCAAGGCAACCAGAGGTGGTGGAATTTCGGGTGGTGGGATCGGGAATGTACCCATCAGAGTGGAATCTTTTAGTATACCCACGCCGACATTCTCATATCTAGGGGGTGTCTTTGCAATGAAAGGTACATTGCTGGTACATGTGTCAGAGTTGAAGAAGGCTAATTGGTCTACTGTAACTACCTTTCCTTTATGTGGAAAACACATGATCCAGAAAAGAGTAGACACGAATGCACACATAGAATCGATCTAGCTATGACCAAGTAGAAGGTTGTAATCAAGAGGTTCATCAAAGACCTCAACTTCAATGTTGACCATTTTTCCTTCTAACATAATAGGAAATGAAGGGAGGACACCGTAGGGCTTAAAACTAGAGCCATTAAAGGCCTTGAGAATGTCGTGTGATTCAGTTAAGGGAGGAGATCCGATGGATTTCCAGTAGACAATAGACATGACACACGTCAAGGCACCCTCATCAATAACTGTCCTACAAATGTTCTTGTCAGAGACAACAACTTGTATTTGAAATGTGAGTTGAGGGGGTAACCTTGGAATGTGATCTTCCAAGTTAAAGATTATTAAATTTGTGTCTGTAGGGTCTATTCCACCGATATCTTTCAACATTGCCTTCTGTTATATAGGAAAACTCTAAGGGATTTCGAGGGTTGACATCACGGATGGTGCTTGTGCTAGGTATTCTACTATACTATAGTTTTGGGCAGCACACACATAAGGATTGAAAGCAGAATTTTGAACCACGCCCTTGGGAGGAGGGCAAAGGACTGTATCAGGGTTCGGTCGTTTGAGATGAAGAGGACCATTGGAAGGTGGAGCAGAGGGACATTGTTGAAACAACGAAGGTGGTATATCGTCAACTTTATCCTTGGAGGAAGGGTAATATTTGGCATGAGTGGTAAGTGTGATTTCATTCTTCTTTGAATCACCATTACACATAAGTACATAGGAGGTGGTGGAGGAAGAAGGTTGATCATGGATGACCAATTGAGCTTGTTGTTGAGAAGGGAAGGGTTGAGACAAGATGATAGGGGTAGGAGGTTTTGGTATCCCTTGGGTGAACTTTGTGACCTCAACATGTCTCGGAAAATCCTTCATGTAGTGATCATCACCACAGGTAAGGCAAGGATAGCGAGGTTTGCATTTATCCTTATCTTCAACAGGTTGTGTCTTGGTCTTATCGGATTACAGGCTATTATTCTTATCCTCCTTATTCCTACCCTTCCCTTTTTTAGATTTATTCTTACCGGTAGGAGTCGATTGAATGACGTTCACTTCTGAATTTTTACCGGTGGGAGTGGTGGGCATCGAAGCAGTTTGAACATTAGAAGCATGGGATTTGGGTGTGATGTGAGCGGTCTGTGTAGATTGAGATTGAGCATGGAAAATAACTATCACACCATCAACGACATGAGAAGTTGCTGGGGTCGTTGAGGTGGTTGTGGTAGAAGGATGAGGTGCATCAAGAAGTATATCGTAAAGAGTAACTGTTTGTGAATAAACGAGACCGAGATACTGGGCACTACTGATCACCTGTTCTTCCGTGATGAATCCACCCATAGAAATGTCTTTAGATATGTAATTCATGAAGGATTTCGTGAACCATTCTGCCAATAACTGATCGAGAAGATCTAGTTGGATTAGACGTCGTTTTTGTCTCCACTCATGAATGTGATTAGAGATATGAGTGGATTTACTTTGCTTGAAAGAACTCAAAATCTCAGTTCTCATTTCATAACGGATTGGAAACTAGTAGTGAGTGAGGAAAGCCATAGCTAGGGTATTGAAATCAGTGAAGGAGCCTTGTGGAAATTATATATACCACTTTGCGGCTGAACCCATCAACGAAAAACCACAATCAATTTGTATTTCCCCAGTGGAGTCGCCAATTTTGTTAATAGGTAAATCGGTAGATGCGGACATGAACTAATCCCCCTAGATCCACCTGGATCTAGAACAAAACAAGACAGAACAAGATGCTTTCCCTAGGTTACGATCATTGAATTTAATTACCAAAGGAGGAATAAATAACGTACCTTATGAATCGCTTCCTTATGTCTTTGTCAATCTTGCTTTACTCCAATGCTCCTGTGAGATCAGATATGCAATAACACAAATCAACCAACGTGAAAGCAACAATAGTGAAATTCAATGACAACCTAAACATGGGATCAAGGAGTCATGTAATAAAATATCAATCTTTTTATGGGAAAGAGACATGCCACCGTATTATATTAATGAAAGGTAGAAGATACAACCGAATCACCTTGATGTCACAAGTTCCCTTTTAGTGGCCCTTTTTTCTAACACACACATACATTTGCTCCGATATTTGCATGAAGATTTCTCTCAAAAACTTGATGGATGAATGGAGACCTCAAGCATCACTTGAAATAGGATTCTTCACACAATCTTCAATCTATTCTTTCTTTAGTATCTATGCTTATTTATGCTTGTACCTCTAACCTTCTCCATGAGAAGCCTATCATTATATAGGAGAAGCTGAAGTGGTTAAAGAGATGAGGATGATCCCATCAAATTAGAGAAGTTAGTAGGATCGTAACCATACAGACGCCACCTCATATTTCCAGAAGATTCCACTTCTAGAAGCTTCTAGAACTTCTTTCCTCTTTTAGTTTTAAAGCGTTGCCACGACCTACCTATATAGCAACTTACGGAAATCCCGCGGGATGGCTATAGTGCAGCATGCGGAAATCAGGGATTTCTGCACTGTGTAAAGGGAGCAGCCCACGACGGCCTTCCGAAAATGCATCTTGCAAGGGTGGAAAGAGGTTTCGCTTCTCTGGCAAAAGAGTATATTGGGAACCTGAACACATGTTTATGTAATCATCATCAGGGTGACCAAAATAATGTGTAACACTCTTTGATCAATGATCTTTTCCATCTGTGGCTTTTCAACTACATGCATCTGCTCGACCCACTGAACTTCCCTTTGGCCCTCTTGTCTTCCTTCTTCATATGTTCTATTAGGACACAAATATTCTATGTTGAATATGGGTGATATTCCAACACCATATGGCAATTCTATCTCATAAGCATTTGCCTCAAATTTCCGCAAGATCTTACATGGCCCTATCTTTTTCATCTTCAACTTATTATACGTTCCCCTTAGTAATATTTATTTTCTTAGATGTTCTAAGACCAAATATCCCACTTTGAATTGAATCTCTCTCCTGTGTTGATCTTCTCTGTGCTTGTATTTCTGGTTGGAATTCTGCAACCGTTCTTTAATATTACTGTGGAGCTCCTGCATCTCTGCTGCAAAATATTCCGCTCCATCACTCCTGAACTCATTCTGCTCTAAATATCTCAACTCAGATACTCCTCTTGGATGCATTCCATACATTATATAGAATGGGATTTGTCTTGTGCTTCTATTAGGTGATTCATTATATTCATATTTCACTTGCGGCAGAATCAAATCCCATTGAATATGTTGTTCATCTACTAAACTCAACAATAAGTCCCCTAAACTCCGATTTACTACCTCAGTTTGTCCATCCATATGAGGGGTGATATGCTGAGATAAAATATAGATTCATCCCCATCTTCTTCCATAGTGTCCTTCAGAAATGACCAACAAATTTGGTATCTCTGTCTGAAACAATACTCTTGGTTAAACCATGAAGTCTAACAACTGACTTGAAAAATAGATTTGCAATGTGTGTTGCATCGTTGGTTTTATGACATGGAATGAAATGTGCCATTTTTGAGAATCTATCGACTACCACGAATATGGAATCACAACCTCTTTGTGTCCTCGGTAGTCCTAACAAAAAATCCATGCTTACTGTGCCCCATGGCCTCTCTAGTATTGGCAATGGTTGATACATCCCTGTATTCTGTCTTTTCCCCTTTGCGTGTTGGAAAATTCTACATATATTGAAAAAATTCTTGACATCCATCCTCATCCCTGGACAATAATACAAATTGTTCAATTGCACAAACTTTTTATCATGGCTGAAGTGTCCAGCCAATCCCCCACTATGTTTTTCCTTCAAAAGGTTTTCTCTCATAGAACCCTTAGGGATACACAACTGATTTCCTTTGAATAACAGTCCATCTTGGATCAAGTATTCAATCAATTGTCTTCTGTCTCTCAGAACATGATTCTTGCATACTTCATAATCATCCTTGAAATCTAAATCATCTCTGTACATTTCCTTAAGGCTATCAAAACATAAGGTCTTCACACAAAACTTTTGCAAAGTCAAACATTTCCTGCTCAACGCATCAACAACCTTGTTAGCATTTCCAGAAATGTGCTTTGTAAAAAAAGTAAAGTTCTGGATAAATTCAACCCATTTTGCATGTTTCTGGTTCAATTTCTCCTGTCTGGTTACAAACTATAAGGCATGGTTGTCTCTATACAAAACAAACTCTTTCGGAACCAGGTAGTGCCTCCATTTCTTTAATGCCTGTATGACTACATAAAAGTATTTATCATATGTGGAATATTTCATCATGGTCTTGTTCAACTTCTCACTGAAGTATGCAACTGGTCTATTGTCTTGAATTAAGATTTCCCCAATCGCAAATCCACTTGCGTCACATCTCACATGAAATCTTTTTTTAAAATCTGGCAGAACCAAAACTGGTTGTTCAATTATCTTCTCTTTCAACAACTTGAAAGTTTTCTCCACTTCCTCCATCCAATGAAATGATTTATGTCTCTTCTTGACTGTGTCCATCATTGGTGCACAAATTCCACTAAAATTTCTGATGAAATTCCTATAAAAACTAGCTAGTCCATGGAAGCTTCTGACTTCAAAGATATTCCTTGGGGATGGACATTCTTTGATCGCTTTTACCTTCTCAGGATCCATCTTCAACTCATTCAAAGAGATTACAAAACCCAAATAAATGAGCTCTGTCTTCATCAAAGATGACTTCTTCATATTTATCAACAACTTCTGTTGCTGCAACCTCCTTATCACTGAAGCTAAATGTCTCAAATTTTCTTCCTCAGTCTTACTGAAGATTAGTATATCATCAAGACACACAATTAAAAACTTCCCAATGAAATCCTTCAAGACTTTGTTCATCAATCTCATAAAAGTACTTGGCGCATTCGTCAAACCAAATGACATGAAAAGCCATTCATATAGCCCTTCATTCATTTTGAATGTTATCTTCCATTCATCACCTTCCCTCATTATAATCCGATGATATCCACTTTTCAAATCAACTTTTGAAAAAAACTTTGCTCCACTTAAGAAATCCATCAAGTCATCCATCCTAGGCAAAGGAAATATATGCCTGATGGTTATTTTGTTTATAGCCCTCGAGTCTGTACACATCCTCCATCCGCCATCCTTCTTTGGACTTAACACTATTGGCACAACGCATGGACTCAAGCTTTCTTTGATCAACCCTTTGTCCATAAAATCTTGGAATTTCTTATTGACCTCTTCATTCTCCTGTGACGTCATTCTGTACGTGGCTTTGTTTGGTAAACTTTCTCCTGGTATAAGGTCAATGTGATGGCTTATACTTCTGATGGGAGACAATGAACAAGGTAAATCATCCACCACCATATCAACGAAATTCTCCAGCAGTTCCATAATTTCCTCAGGTAGATCATCTATAGAAGTATTGGTCAAGATGACTCTTGGTTTTATTACCACAGGAAACTGCATTTCTTCTTCTTTATTGACTTCATCCAGAAGTTCCTTCCCACTCATGAGAAGTATAGTATTGTTTTCTTATTATTTCACCTTCTTATCTTCAATTGGTAGCAACATATGCATCCTACCAATCTTCTCCAAATTATATGTGTTGTTTCTTCCATCATGAACAACATTTCTGTCATATTTCCATGGTATCCCCAACAAAAGATGATAGACATCCATTGGAATAACATCACATAAGATCTCATCTCTATAACCCCCTATATTAAATTCAACTAAACACTGTTTAGTGACTGTTACCTGATGTCCTTTTTGAAACCACGAAACCTTGTATGGGATCGGATGTGAAACTATCCCCAATTCCATATTTTCCACCATTTCTATGGATACTAGATTATCCATGCTTACGCTATCAACTATCACCTTGCATACCCTATCCTTGGTATTGGAAGCAGTTCTAAAGAAACTGTTCCTCTAAACTGGATTCTCCACTTCCCTCTCTGCTTTCAAAAGAATTTTCCGCCTTCTGCATCCTCTGCCTCAAAATTTGCCTTTGCTCTTCTGAAATGTGAGATTCTCCTCCTCCATCTCTTTTTCTATCAGGGCATTCCCAAGATTTGTGTCCCATCTTTCCACAGAAAAAACACTTTACTTCACCTCCTCTGCCTCTTCCTCTTCCTCTTTCTCAAGGAAAAGTGTTCCTATCGGCATACTTTCCTACTTGTGAGCTTCCTCCTCTTTCTGGTTGATTATGTGTTTTCTTCTCTTCATCCTTGGGTTTCTGTACTTTGTCCTGGGCAATTTATTTTCTTCTACTCTGAATTCTACCTCTACCCTTTTGACCTTTCTTTCGGGCCAATTTTACTTCTTCCTTTGAAGCAATTTGATAAGCATCTTGCACATTTATGATTGTCACCATGCTCATCTCACCCTAAATCTCATATCTTAGGCCATTCATGTATCTGGCGAAATTTTCATCATCACTTTCATGATGAACTACTATGTTGTTTAACCTATAAAATTCCTTAGTGTATTCCTTCACTGTCATCCCTTTCTGTCTCAAATTCTGCATTCTTCGAAACATATTGATTTGATAATCTCTGGGTATGAATTTGGCTTTCATTTTTGATACCATCCTGTCCAAGCTTTTGGTTCGTTGTTTGCCTTTGCAACGTCTATTAGCCTGGAATTCATCCCACCTCAGTGCTACATTCCTTTTCAGTCTAGTGACAACATGTTTAACTTTCTTATCTTCTTCGATATCCTCATAGTCGAAGTATTTATCTAAAGCTCTAAACCAATCTAGTAGCTCCTCAACATCTAAGTTACCTTCATACATCGGGATGTACATTTTTTCTCTGGCACCTATTCTTGCAACAAATTTGAATAGACATGCCTCTGCAACATCTTTAGCTACAACCTCTTCTCCGGATCCATCTTTGTTTTCTCTTTCTACCTCACTAATATTTCCAATATTAGGTGTTCACCTTTGTGTTGTCTCGATAACATCTAATCGAGCATGAAGTTCTCTCATTTCCATTTCCACAACTGGATCGGTCATTGGTCTCTCTTGACGTCTTCTTGGAGGCATTGTTTCAATCTGTTCACGCAGAATTCAAATCACAACTTTCCTTTGTATTCCCTCTTACAGAAAACAAAAGTTGTTAGCTCTGATACCACCTGACGCAACACCCCCCCACTACCTCAGTAGGAATCTGCTGACCTCTCGGTCACTGGATCTTTGAATTTATCTAAGCCGAAATAGCTCCTCAGTTCCCACTGGAACCTTCAATGCAGATAAAACCACAGGTCCTTCTAGAAGTTACACCCATACGAACAAGCACTAGGTGCGAACCTCCACTCCACATGACCACCAGCGTGATCACTGATCTAACCCAATTGGTTCTTCAGACTTGCGACTTCGTGTTTCATGATTTCAAGATTCTTGCTACGAGTCACCCTAACTCCCTCAATTCCCGAACTCTGAAATGGGATAACGGTCCTCAACTCCTCCCTTGCGCCTAGACCATATGACCTCCAACCAAACCTTGGGGCCTACCTCTGAGTGCGTTGGGATTTCACGATTCATGAGTCCACGTTACAACTATCCCCTTTTCTCCCAAAGTCCACACTCATAACTTCCTCGTCACAAATCAATGGTTATGAACCTCCCGAGATATGAGGGTTTAGATTCTCTCTTCGCAAAGTTGGGACTTCGCAACTCTATAATTATGAGTAGCAAGTCTCTCCACACTCCCAACTCTCGAATGTCGAAACTCCAATCACCGAATCAACGACACTTGTTGATTCAAATATAACGATGACTATCCCTCCTGAGCTTGACTTCTGCAAGGTGACTTCAAACCTATTCCTTCCTTTGAACTTCTCGAATTCTCTATCCTTTCTAAGCTTGATTCTTACTGCAACCTCAAGGATTCTAGGGAACCCTGCACGCACTCCTTGCGGCCTTCACGATAATCCCTGATTATCTGAAATCTTCCAACTCTGCGCATTCCTTGAAAAAAATTTATTCAATCGCTCTCTTGGTTGGAAAAGTCTAAGACTTGAACTGGCCTATGCATAGTTTTCATGACTCTTTGCTACACTTGCACTTCCACTGGCATAATCTCAATGATATCTCTCCTGAGCTTTCTGAGATAAAACTCAAAAACTGTTGACGCACTCTTTGCGGACCTTCACTACACTCCTTGTAGAATTCTCTGGAAGAGAAACAATTGAAAATCATACTCCCCCTCTCATAGACTTAATACATTCAACATGAAATCATATACACACAACATTGAAACAAATGAACAACAGAGACTGAAATTAAATTGTAAACATACCATTCAATAGATGTAAATAGGAATTGTAAAACACCATGAAATTGGATCAAAGCATTCTTATATTAATCCAAGTGCATCTGTACATGGTTTCTATAGCAACAAATATATGCTCATACAAATTCTCTGCTCATCTCTCGCTCTACAACTTCTACTGCTTCTACTCATACAATTAGAATATGATAATACAATACATATGAGGGAGATTTCTTGAGTTTTCCCTCCTACAACTCTAAGCTATCTTATTGAATTAAAGACTACAACTAATTTACATTGATTACATTAAATGACTACAACCAGAAGATGAGAGCGAACGCTCAAGATTTGCATTACAATCCCCAAAAAATTTAAGAGCCATTACATTCTCCCAACTATTACATTAATGTTTTCATCTTTGGAATTCAAAACGTTTTCAAAATGCGCACTGGTGCATATCCAACTGTCCTCCACTTGTGCTTGCTTTGCTGGTGATGCTGCTGCATCAGAAATGATGGCTATTTGGAAAGGATCACATGTACCTCTAGAAATATCTAGGAAAGGCTTCATCTTAATAGTTTCACCTTGCCCATAACAAATGTCCTCCCCGACTCACTCACGACATTTCTGCCAGAAGAAAATGATCTATATTAAAAGGAGTGCAAAGTCCGAGAGGGTATGAAGATAACTCCATTGGGGATATGGATGCTCGTTGGTAGTGGAGCAAAGTCTATGATGTTGGGGTGACTCTGTCGAGGCTATCGATGATCACTGGAAGTGGAGAGAAACCGTAGAAAGGGAATAATAATGAATAAAGAATGGCCTCAAGCCAGTGAATGCCTTTCTTGTCTCTTGTCAGAAAGGGGCGTGGGTCACGGTAAAAAGGAACAAAGGTGGAAAAAGGGATGAACCCCATAGGTGGATTCAGATTCACGAACCTTGGGAATTTGTGTACGCATTGATAGGATAGGATTTGATTGAAAGCAAATCCAGATGGTTTCTCAATCAGTTTTTGCACCAGCTAAGCCCGAAGGAATGAGCATAGATTCTATTTTCGCTCAGAGAATCTCCATTTGTTGAGCACTCAACACACCCTAAAAGTATTTGCGAAATCTTTTCCTTTTTGGGTACCACTTTTCATTTTTCAAAGTCAATGTCTCTATCATGGATGGATGAATTTTTTCTTTCTTTTATGTCAATAAACCTTATCATCAGCCTTTTTGTTTTGTTTTGATGAATTGATTTTTCTAAGTAACAATGCATGATAGGCCCGAAAGGTGCATAGTTTAAAATTCTTAACAATCGTCGATCGGTGAAATTTGGCCTATGAGATAGTATTTTAAAATCACCGATACCCTTTGGTGTCGGCGAGTTTCGAGAGGTAAATTGCAAACAAAATAAACTACCATCGCTGATTTCTGATCACCGACACATCTTCGACGTCGACAAAATTCGAGAGATGAAACTGTGAAAAATTTCACTTTAAAAAACTTCGTTGATTGCCAATCATCATTATGACAATGGCGTTGGTAGAATACAGTGCGGAAAATAGACTTATGTCCAAAGGAAATCACTGATGCCGAATAAATGCTTCCCACAAAAAGGTCAAAATCAACTGCCACGTGTCTTTTTCATGTAAGTAGTTTGTATGACGCGATCTGCTCTCCCTATGTCATCTCTTTGTGTTTCCAGTATCATGCCGACATCTCCAAGTCAAAATTTCCATGTCAGTATTGTACAAATTTTTTGGTCGAAATTGGAGCTTTCGGCTAAAGGTATCAACAAAAATCACTTAAAGAAAAGTGTTGGTCGCCGATCCACTCGTTTTATATCGACAAATTGATAGGACATTGTACAATGAGGGTTTTGTCAAATTTTCCACATTCTACATCGACGATCCTGGCCACTCTATGCTTTGCTTCCATTTCAATACCCTACCTTTTCCCCCCCTGACATAGATCATACGAGTGTTGAAAATACGAGAAAGGTTGATAGTTTGATGGGATACTTTCAATAGGGACAAGATCGGATTTTTTTATTTAAGAGGCCAATTAATATGTCACTCAACTTATGTTACTATCCCGCGCTCCAACCACACAGTAGAAGTTTGAATCGACCAAGAAAATACGAAGTCACCCACTCCCGTGCTGTCAGTTTGAATTGCATTTAATCCCGAGCGTGGTTCAGATTTAGTTATGGATTGTGCAGGGTGCATTTACAACCTTGAATTTAAGAATTGATGCGACAAGATAAGTATTCTCTCCGATTAAATTACAAAGACATATTCAAATGCGCCATTCTATGCACAAATGATTTATTCCCAGGTGTAGCTGAAAGAGTGAGAGAGCGCGTATGAGAGATTACAACTGATATTTAACTCTAAACCAGATTAATCTTGTGCAAGGAAGAGGTATGCATTGTCTTCATCATTTCTACATTTGCAATTGCATCCATAATAATTTTATAGGTTGGTATCTCTGATCCAGATTTAGGAGCAGAACGAAATGATTACAGACTGAATACAATAAACATAGAGATATGCAGAATAACACATATATCCAGTGAATAATATCTTATTTTAAATAAATGAAATAGGTTGAAACTGTAAAACTGTAGAACTGAAGCACTTGCTCGAATGGTGGTAGTTATCTCTGAGAAGAAACGTGGATGCTACGCGCATCTGTCTGAGAAAAATGATTACAATGAGGCTCAAGAGGCCTTTTTGATATTAATCATGAATTCCAAAACCCTAGACATCCAAAAAAATAACCCTAAAAGGTGAAACGCCAAAAGTCATGTGGATCCCTATGGGTAAGTTGGTACCTCAGCTTCTCGGGGTCATAACTTTTGCATACGACCTCTGTTTTAGGTGCGTGATAGCTCGTTGGAAAGGTCTTTCAGAGAACTACAAATTCCATCATCAAACTCTAACTATGTCTACATTTTTACTATGGAGAGCCAAAAAAATAATGTGTAGGGACCCAAAACAACCTTGGAAGTACAACAAGATGTGCTGACATGAAAACATACAAAATAAGCCAGCTGTATTATGTGAGAGTCCACCCGTATCCACCTAGAGGATGTATAGGGATTTAGACAACCCTAGAAGCGTAGAACCCACAATTACAAATAAGTACAAAAGAACGTGCTGAAAAAAAATGGACAAGAGGAGCCAGTTGGAATAGGTAGGTGACCACCAATATCCACCTAGATCAATCCTCCCCCTTTGGGAAGCAATGGTATCCATTGTGTTGAGTTCCCCCATCAAGTGAGGAAAATTCTACTGGATTTGGCCCTGGGTGAGCCACTTGCCTTGGTGTAGGAGTTGCCATACCTTGAAAACCCAATAAAGTTGGATCCTTTGTTGGCAAGTTCCCTTGACCTGTGTGTCCACTATATGATCAATGGATGATTGTTCCATCCAGTTAGGGTTGATCTATGTTGGTGTCATCTATTCTATGATCTCTGAGGTGTCCAATAATGGTGGAAAATATGGTTGAAGGAGGTCCACATTGAACACTGGGTGCATGCCAAGGAAGGGTGGAGTGTTGAGCTCAAAAGCATTGCTACCCACAACCTTGGTGATAGTGTAAGGCCCATAGCGAAGTGGGTGAAGATTCTGATGGGGCCTCGTGAGACGCTCCTTCTACAAATGTAACAAGAATTTGTCACCAACCTAAAACTAGTGCGGTACCCTATGTTGATCATGGTGATGCTTGTACTTAGCATTGGATTTATGCAAAATCTCCTGGACCTGTTGGTGGATGTGTTGAATCCGCTCACTTTGTTGGTCTCAGATTGAACATGGGAAAATTTTTTCTGTGTGGTGGCAAGAGGTAGTACAACATATGTGGGACCCAAGGGTTGGAATCCCAACCCCACCTAAAATGGGCTATGGATGGTGGAGCTATGGAGAGCCTTGTTGTAACTGTGTTGAACATAGGGGAGACTCTCATCCCATGTACATAGATTCTTAGAGTTGTGCATGTGCAGAATGTGCAAAATCATCTGATTGACAACCTCTGTTTGGCCGTCTATTTGGGGGTGGAAAGAAGTGGATTTAGAGAGCTTGGTGTCCAACAGTGACCAGAGACTCAACCAAAATGTGTTGAGGAACCTGTTGTTCTAGTCGGAGATGATGGTATGTGGTATCCCAAAATGGACCCACACTCGTTCGAAGAAGCGATTGGAAGTATATTCCACTGTGATATTCTTCTTTCAGGATGTGAGGATGGCCATCTTCGAAAACCGATAAACGACCACAAATACACAGTAATTTCCTTTCATGGTGGATGAAAGGCCAGACATGTAATCCATTGAGACAGATTCCCAAGGATTCTATGGAGTAGGAAGAGGGGTGTATAAGCCTTGCTTCTTGATGGATGACTTGGAAATGGAACATGTAGTGCAAGATCTAATATACTTGCTGACGTCTTGTCGAAGTTTTGGCCAATAAAAATGTTTTTGAAGAATGACCACAATTTTCTCCACGCCAAAATGTCCCGTCACCTGAATGTAGTGGGATTCTCAGATCATGTTTGCACGCTCTCTTGTAGGAACATAGAGATGGCCTAGACACCAGATGGCATAATAGTCCATCCTGAATGTGAAAATTAGTGACAGTCGTGCATGTACCCAAGAGATGATAGGTGGTGGAAAAGTTCATATCTTGTTGATAAAGTTGGGGTCACTCAGATGCCTTAAGTCCACAGAATGGAGCACATTGGTGAGTGCAGCCACAGGAGGTCAACTGAGGAAGTCAACGAAACGATTTGAGATCCATGTCTTATACTTGATTTTGAGATGGAACTACTGTAGGTATGTGGACCACTTATGATGGTGATCGTTTTGCAATTTACCATGTGTCTGTATGAACTGCAGAGGCTTGTGATCAATGTTGATGATCATTTCCTTTCACAAAATGTAATTTTTTCATTGACGACATGCTTGTACAATGGAATACATTTCCTTGTCATAGGTGGGGTATTTATGGATATTATCTGTGAGTGTCTCATGATGGTATGCCACTGGATGGTTGTGTTGTGTGAGAACTGTGCCTACAACATAGTCAGATGAATCAGTCTCAATCTCGAATGGTTGTTGCAGATCGGGAAAGGAGAGTACTGGAGATGAGCATAAGAGATAATTAAGATCATCAAATTCTTGTTGTTGTTCCTTCCCCCACATGAAATTTTCCATGCCACCACTCTTGGTCACCTGGTTGAGGACCCATGCAATATGGGAGAATCCCAACACGAACCGTCGGTAGAAGTTGGTTAGTCCCAAGAAGCTTTGAAGCTCAGTTAGTGTGGTTGGGGCTGGCCAGTCACATATGAATTGTATCTTAGATGGATCAACATGTACCCCATGCTCATCAACAATGTATCCAAAGTATTGGACCCTATTCATTCCAAAAGAGAATTTTTCCAAGTTGGCATATAGCTTGTGCTACCGCAGAGTGCTCAAAACCTGTTGAATATGCCACATGTGATCCTCCCAAGTTATGTTGAAGATGAGGATGCCACCCAAATATACCACCACAAAGGAGTTGGTGGAGGGTCGCAATGCATCATCCATCAACCTCATGAAAGTGGTTGGTTCATTTGTTAGACCAAAGGGCATGACCAACCATTCGAAGAGACCTTCTTTAGATTTGAAGGTTATATTCCATACATCCATTGGTTTGATGGGAACTTGGTGGTAGCCAGACTTTAGGTCAATTTTGATGAAGAAATTTTCCCCCTTGAGTTGGTCAAGGAGGTCATCAATCCCAAGAATCGGGTACCGGTTCTTGACTTTTATTTTGTTTAAGGCTCTGTAATCAATGCAGAGTCACCAAGTCCCATCCTTCTTCCACACCACTACAATTGGGCTTCCACAAGGGGAGGAGTTGGGTATGATGTGCCCCTTTTTAATAAGCTCTTGGATTTGATTCCTGATTTCATCATTTTCCATAAGTGAGTGATGATAGACTGGTACATTAGGTAGTGGTGCACCAAGGGTCAAATAATTTGAATGCTTGACTTGGCAGTGCATCGGTACCTCGGTGGGTGAGGAGAAGATGTCTCTGTATTCTTCCACAATCCTGTCCACTTTATTCTACTACAAAGAGAGGCTTTGTGTAGAGGCCATCGATGTAGTGACGACCTTCTTCTTACTGTGAGCATGGATCACAAATAATATTAACTTCCCGATCTGTGAAATGACCTTACTACATTTCTTAGTAGAGATTAAAGAAATAGTGGTAGGTGGCGCTACCTCTGGTATCCTGTACAATTGTCTACCCAAATTAACAATAACATTGTGGGCTCTAGACTCATACACAACATGAAACTTCCTCAAATATGGTTTTCCTAAAAGAAAATCACAAACTTCAAGGGGAGAAATATCACACAATACCTCATCTTTGAAAGGATTGATGTCGTTGGGTAGACGAAACTGTTGGCTAACACAAATATCTCTTCCTTAGCGAAGATAGCTGATGGTGTAGGGTTGTGGGTGCGGTGTCGTTGGAAGGTCCAACCTCTTGATGACCTCTGCTGAAATCAGGTCCTTCTGACTGCCGCTATCGACAATGAAATGAAGCAAAGACCACTTTACCCACATCTGTGAGTGAAAGAGGCATTCCCCTTCCTTTGGTTCATTTGGTTCTCTTGGATGGATTTTGGTGGTAGAGACCATGGCACTAGGTTCAACATTGATAATCCTCTTCCCTCCTTTGAGATTTGATTCAGAATTGGAATCGAACTCCGAATCAGAAGCCTTCAACATGACCATGAGTGACTTCTTGGAGTGACATTCTTCAGTGTTGTGCCAAGGGATTTTATGGTACTCATACCATTTTCACATGTCCTTCTTCATATTCTCATTTCCTTTCTTGTGTTGTGTCTTGTACTGGTTGTCTTGAGATCGACCATCTCGGCTTGGTCCTTTGTTGTGTGGGTTGGGGCTGCCTTTTCCCTATTTCGGCTGTGAAGAGTTTGTAGGTCCAAACTCTCACCTCTTCTACTTAAATCTCTGCTCAATATTGACAATGTATCTATAATCCATGCCAAATGAGGCGATGTACAAAAACTCCATTTTTGTTTGAATCTATCTATGAAAAAAACCATGGAATTTGAGCACCAGATGACACTCAGATTCTTTGATACCGAATTTGATGCGCAGGGTATGGAAAATATTGGTGAAATATGGTATTGTCTGGTCCCTTTCTTGATTCAGGGTGGTCCATTTGGTATACTGGTCCTTGTAGCTTCCAACAATGTAGTGTTGTTCTTTAATGGTGTCCCAGAAGGAATCCCATGTAGGGGCCACCACAAATATTGTATATTCCTCTATGAACCTTTGCTCAGAGTAAGCATCCCACTAGTCCTTAACATGGGGGATGACCTTGAGGACTGAAAAAGTAATATTTTCCCTTTTGGAGAAATTGTGTACCGAAAAATACCCTTCGAGAAGATTCAACCATTTATCTACAACATCCACATCTATCAGTCCTTCAAATAATGGAATATCAAAATTTACCTGTACCTTGAAGGGGGTTGCATGGCCGCTTGATGAAGATGCTTCTCCTATGGGAAGTCATTGAAAGATCTACACAAAGTTTTCCATCATTTTGTTCCTTTGTCGTGTGGGGGCTTCCTTGAGAAACGTTTTAACATGATTTCCTGCTCCATCATATTTATTTTCATCCCCCATGGGTTTTTGTTGGGCTCAACACGACCGATCTTGCAATGACTCGATTGGTTCGAGTCCCAACTTCTTGTACCCAACTCTTGTCGGGGACATGCATGAAGAAAAATAAATGAATAGTAGACTGCTTTGATACCATTTATATGGATTTAGGAGCGTAACAAACTGATTACAGACTGAATACAATAAATAAAGAGATATGAAGAATAACGCGGATGTCCAGTGAACAATATCTTCTATTAAATAAATGAAATAGGATGAAACTGTAAAACTGTAGAACTGAAACACTTGCTCGAATGGTGGTAGCTATCTCTGAGAAGAGATGTGACTGCTATGCGCATCCTTCTGAGAAGAATGATTACAATGAGGCTCTAGAGGCATTTTTTATATTACTCATGAATGCCAAAACCCTAGACATCCAAAAACCTAACCCTAGAAGGTGAAACGCCAAAAGTCATGTGGGCCCCTATGGGTAAGTTGGTACCTCAACTTCACGGGGTCGTAAATTTTGGATACGACCTCCATTTTAGGTGTGTGATAGCCCATTGTAAAGGTCTTTCATATAACTACACATTGCGCCATCAAACTCTAACTCTGTCTACATTTTGACTATGGAGAGCCAAAAAAACAATGTTTAGGGTTCCAAAACGACCTTGGAAATACAACAAGATGTGCTAACATGAAAACATACAAAATAAGCTATTTGGATTGGGTGAAAGGCCATCAGTATCCACCTTGAGGATGTGTATGGATTCATACAACCCCATAAGTGTAGAACCCATGATTACAAAGAAGTACAAAATAATGTGATGAACAAAAACGAGCAAGAGGAGCAAGCTGGAATAGGTGGGTGGCCACCAATATCCACCTAGATCAATCTCACTCCGTCTGTTTGCATAAAATGCCTCCAAGAAAGATGAAAACCCGGTGTTCACCAAGGACACCTAAGATAAAGGAACCAGAGGTCGGGGAATTATCTACACCAAGTGTTGTAAGGGAGTTGGATTTCACCTCAAAGACAAAATCGGTTATCCGCACGTCCACCAAGAAGAAGTTTATCCAACCTCCAACGTTCAATGAGATAAAAGTGACCACAGGGTCTAAAGTGGTGCTCTTACATTGGGACAAACTGTACAACAAAATTAGTCAGGAGGACTACCCTGAGTTCATGCCTCACACCCAGATGTCCGAATATTGGATGATGAGGTGTTTCCAAACATTTGGAGGTCAAATCTACATAGGGTGGCTAGCTGAACCCTAGTTTTTCCCTGCATTGAAGCCTTGGGATGGATAATTGACCATGACAACATGGTAAAGTGCACCATCAACAATGAATAAGGCGAGTGTGTTGGTGTTTTCCTTCTGACGGAGGTGCAAAAGTACTAGAAACTTAGAGACTTGGAGGAAAGGATAAACAAAGACTTTGTGGTCAAGTTCTACGAGATTCATGATACCAACTGATTGCTAGCCTCATGGTGGAAAGAAGACAAGAAATTCACAAACATGAGCACTAGCTAGTACAACATAGTAAATCTCCTAGAGCCATACATGTATCTGATGGTGTTAATCTGTCGATTATATGGAGAAAAGGATTGCTCCAAATTTTCAGAGGCATGGATACCCTTAGCATACACCATGGAAATTTCAGGGAGCAAATTCAATTTGGGAGCCATTATCTCCAAGAAGCTCAGGGATTAAGCACCAAAGGAAGGAGAGGTTCCGACTTTCTACATGGCATCCTACTTGCTAGATGTATTTTGTGCAAGGAACATTTTTGCAAGTATGAATTTGAGCTGACATGTTTCCAAATTGCCTATACATGTCTATTTCATCATATTGTGGGAAAATAGATATAAGAGATCATATTCTTTAATATGCAATGATTTCCTAGGTAGGGCTTACTTCCTCATTTTTAGAAAAGAGTTCCCTCGGCTTTCGGTGGAAACAAAGAAGATGATATAAAAAGTTGGCCACTGGTACTTCGAAGAAACTAGAACTTATATTAGAGAGTTTGAAGGTACCGACACACCCCACCTTCTCCCTGTTCATGTCCTGGATCACCTCATTTTGGAGGAGATATGATACCAAACCATCTTGCAAGGATACAATGCCTCTCTGGTCGAAGACAAGAAAAGAGATTTCATTCCCTATGGTTTCCACATAGGATGTTACATGGTCAAAGACACTGCACATGTGAAAAAGGAGGGCCTCAATCAGCTCGAGTACCAGTTTCATACATTTCACTTTCGTAAACATGACCCCAAGGGCTTAGTTCCCCAACACGTGACACATGTATCCTCCTATTGGATGTATTCTCATGATAATTTTGAAGACAAAATCTTCACTGAAGGCGTCGAGGACTGGGAGGAAGTACTGCAAAGAAGGGCCAATCTAAATATGACTAAGTTCAAAGTGATGTCCCTAGACGAGAAGGTTGAGACAATAGAGCAGACAACTTAAGAAGCTCCCAGGGTCAGAGATGAAAGTAGAACAATGGAGGCAACATAGGCATGAAGGAGGGGGATGTTGTTACTGGAAGAATCCCAAAGAGTTATACAAATGGAAGAACAAGATCTCCCAATTAACCCTTTGATTGAACCAATGAGGATTATCCCGATCAACACCAATGAATGGGAGGTAGAGCCAAATGCCTCAAGTACCGCTCCACCAAGAAAAAATGTTGTTTGGGAAGAAACTGTCCAGGTGCGATCTTTGATAACAGCTATAGTTCAACAAAGGCCAGTAGGAGTATCAAGTGGAATAGGGGTGCCAACCATTCTTATGGACTTAATCACTATATATGATGATGATGAAGGCTTGGAGGCTTCACACATATGTTCAGTTGTAATCACCCAGGAGGAAATTCCAGGCAAAGTATCTACTCTGGCTCCCAATGAAATGGTATTGGAACGTCAGAAGGGAAACCAGGACACCAAAATCACTTCTGAGGCTGAATTTCCCAGTTCACTAGAGAAACAATAGACAAGAGAGACTCAAATGAATGGTACCATATCCAAAGATGACATGGACATAGGTGAACAAGGAGGAACAAAGCTACCATAAATTGGCACCCCACCAACTGAACCTTCAATCGGTACTGAGCTTCTGCCTACTCTCTCATATGGAGTGAAAGCATAACTGATAATTGAGACTAGGAAGGATGTCCATCCTACAGAGCATCCAATAAAATCCCCTGCCAAGGAGCCAAACGTGCCTGATCATGAAACAAAACAATAACTAGCACAAGAAGATAGCATGGAGCATCTACACACACCAGGAAGCTTGGGAAATACATTTTCCTGGGGAGATCAACAGATTCTAGAGCATGTGGATGAAACATTCGATGTGAAGGACATTTCTTATGATAGGAAGAGAAAATTTGTGATGAAAAGGATGGTCACGAAAATAAAACTCACCTTGGATAACACTCTGCTCATAACCACTAAAGAAACACTATTTTATACACAACATGCTAAGATGACCAAGCTCATTCGAGCTGGAATGGCCATAAAAGATGCCACACTTGATAGAGAAAATAAGGATGAAGAGGAGGCAACTGCCATGAGAAAATAATTGGACCATATTTGTCATTAGGCTAAGTACTACCAGAACTCGACATAGGCGGTAGTACTCTTAAAGAGCGAGTTCTGAGAAATGTATGGGAAATTCAGAAGAGAAAGAGACCTCTTCACTGCTCGAATAACTGATATTAAAGAATATAATTTAATGGGGTTGACGACCTACAAATATATGCAACGGTGGTTCGAAAAGGCACATCAGGCCTTAGAACGAATCAACTACATCAGTGAAATACAAAAGGGACATGATTTAGAGGAGCATGGTATTTGAGTGTTGATGGACAGTAGCATCACTCAAATATGGAAAGTAGTCGAACACTGGGTTTCCATGGTCCAACAACCTCAACGCAAACTGCAAGAAAGGTGGGCAGAATGCGAGAAAAGATGGGAGAAAATAAACCTGGAAATGAAGGGTATTAATTTTCCAGAGTTTGGTTAACTGGAATATTTCGTCGACTTACAAGATATTGTTAACCAACATGAAGAGAAAGACCTGGCATGGGAAATGGATATATCGTAGACTTCAAGCATGATCCTGGGTCTAGCGAGGAAGTTCATGGAACCTCCAATCAAATCTATGGTAGTCTTACAGTGCTTGAGTGTCAAATTGATCAAGTACAAGGAACATGTAGTAGAGATAAAGGAAGTTCTCTCCACCCTGATGGATCAACATAGGTTCCCATATGAAAATACATGCGAAGACCTTTTCTTCCAGTGGTTGGAATATGATAGAAACAATCCATTGCATTGAAAGGATTAGATGATATTAGGAGAACAACGATTTAAATCTGCCACGTGTCATTTTGTTTCACTTAACATGACTTTATTAGTGATTTTTAGCTTAGTGATTATTTATAAATAGGGAAATCGACCTCGTGTTTAAGAGGTCGATGGTTTTGGAGAGAGTTTTTTTTGAATTTTTTTAATAGAACTACTTATGTGGAAGTTTATTTAATCAAGAAGTTATGTTTAGAACCAAAGACACTTGTATCATCTAAGGCGTGAATGTGTTTAGACCGAGAAGGGTTATCTCTGTCTTCGGATTCGATATTTGATGCCTTGTTGAGTAAGAGTTTTTGTACCTGTATTTAAAGTTATATTATGATGCTGTAATAGTTCTTTTATTCTAATTGATGACTAGAAATTGATTGTGTTAACCTATGATTGATGATAGAGTATTGGAAATTACTTTTCTTGCACTAGATTTTTATCACATGTATGTTTCTTTTCTTCAATTGTTATCCCAGACGATGCTGAATGTCCACTAATTAAAATGGTATTAATGCTAATTTGAAGTTTTTTAGACATTTTTAGTTTGCATGCTAGGGTAAAGGTTATCCTAAACTGAGCCTTCTACCAAAACACATAGTTATCTTCTCTCTGTCATCTAGTCTAGAGTTTCATCTTCCTTTTAACATTAGAAAAGAACCCAAAAATAGAACTGACTAGCCTAAGGAGAAGGATTAGCAAAAAATACATATATGTTTGTCAGTCACAATTAAATCCCATCAATAAACCCATCCAGATTGCAAATCTGTAGAACCTTACCACTCATCAAACACTTACAAGTCTTATTGGGCCTCTTAGGCGGGTTTGGTTCCTTCTGTCAAGTTAAAGGAATCTTAGACCCCTCAACAGGGTCCAAATGAATTGGGCCACATTTCTAGTAAATCAAGTTTTGGTAGATTGCATAAAATCCTAGGAGAAAGGCACTAAATTTCATTATGCCTGGATTCTCATTCTAATCACACTAGTTGGATGGAAGGAGCCTGACGATTTCTAGTTTTTGAAAACATCAAGTAGAGGTAGTGAAACTGCACGATATGTGAACCTATGGCATAATACAAACATGAGGAGACAACTAGATAACAATGCCACATTCTATGTCTATCTTGAATAAATTAGACATATCATAATGCATAGACCATGCATCACCATCCAAACTGTAGAGACTTACCAGGATATTGCGCACTTTAAAGAAGAGATGCACTACATGTACATCCAAGCCAAAAAGAGACCCTATGTGCCAATGGATACCATCAAGCTACAAGTTGACAACAAAAAATGTATGCCTGATTGCCAATAACTCGGAGGAGGAGTGGAAATTTCCAGGGGAAAAAACAGAGCACCCTGATGATGAAGAAGAACAAGACAATGATGAGGAAGAAATAATCAAGGGACGGGGAAATGGGAAACAAAATGGCCCAGGGAATATGCCAAAGATATGACCAACAACAGAATAAACACAATAAATAGTCGCAAGTGCAGGGGTCAAACAAAAATACAAGGGGAAGGGCCCAGCCGTAGTTGCGCGCAAAAAGATGAAATCCCACAAAGTATCACTTGTCTATACAATAACAGATTATGCCATGGATAGAATCAACTACCAAGTGCGGGATGTCGCAGTGGAGGAAATTGAAGAAGCATCATAGAAACAAGATGAAATACACTAGAAGGTGCAGGACCAATCAATGACGATACAACAACCATTGGAGACAATGAGGATAACACCAAAGAGAGACTCAGGTGAAGGACCATCAACAAGACAAATTGAGGAAGCATGGACTACCACTTCACTCCTGTAAGAGTTAGCAGTTAGGCACAGAGTGTTAAATATTGTGTCAGATGTAGTTGAGTTCCCGATGCAAGAACTGCAAGACAAGGTGAGAGCGCTAAGCCATCTGGACTTAGTCATTTATCGGATGCCCACAACAAAGCTACATAGATTGTAGGCCGATATTGTGCAGGAGATAAGGTTTCACACAGAGCTAGCGTGTAGAAAGTTGACCAAGGTGATAGACAAGAAGGCATAAATGCAACACAAGTATACAACTGCTATGCAGGAGAAGAGCGAGGTTGAAGAAAAATTTAAAAGAAAATTGAAAGAGAAGAGTGAGTCTGAGTAAAAGAATGAGAAAGTGCTAAAAGATAAGGACGAGGCCGAGAAAATGGCATACAAATGACCGTCCAAAATATCTATAAGGAGATCTTAGAAGTACCAATGGTGGTACAAGCCACAATGGAAGAACAAGTCTCAATAATTTACAAAGTCATTAAAGGCTTCCACACCAATATTGAAGACTTGGAATCATGCACCATGCCAGGGACACCTCCTGAGAAAAAAGAGCAAAGGGAAATGACAACTAAAACCTCAGTGGAAAATATTGAGAGTCTAGACCAGGAGTGCACAAGGTTGTGCGATGAGAGTACGCATATTTGGATGCAACTCATGATGAATCCAGAGTTGAAGGAGATCGAGGATAGAATAAGAAGTGCACAAGAGTAAGCCCAAAAAACCAATGAAAGAATCAACACTCTACCTTCTAATGAAATTGGAACCTAATAAAAATGAAGCACTCAAAGTAATAGGGGAATTGGCTACGACGTGCAAGGCATGAAAATGAAAGAAACACACGAAACAACAAAACAAGTAACACACGACACTAGGGAGAAACTCACGACCCTGACTGTGCAGGTTGTAGATGCAATTTTGGGAATGGAAGAAGAAGTAACAAAATAAGTCAAGACAACGAGGGAAAACCTCCAAAAGTTCATGGAGGCATGGAGGAGCGTGAAGAAATAGGATTGAGTGGCTCGAGACAAGCCATAGGTGAGTGTTGGGAGCCTATTGGACATGCATTTTGGATATAGTTTTGAGGAAAATCCTAAGTATGGGAGATGCGTAACAACAAAAGAAATAAGAGAAGGCATGAGAAGAGTGCACAAAAAAGGCGCATTCAGGATTGAAATGCACAGTAAAATCATACTTGGTGGAGAATAAAGAAAGAGAATAAATCAATAATACAAATTAGGTGAAAAGGAAGGACACCAATTCAACATGCAAAAGAAGAAAGACACACAAAAGCATGAAGAACAACAGTTAGGAATGCAAAAGAAACATTCAGAAACAAAATCAGGAAAATAATGCCCAAAAAACAAGTCAACATGAGTTTTAATGAGTCAGAATGAGTTGTAATAGGGTTTTGGGGATAAACAAGTAGGGTTTTGAGCCCTAGATTCCATGTATAAATATGTAATGATTAAGGA
>JZKD02S0524208.1:241016-257225 GCA_000966675.3 Picea glauca
TTTGGGTCATAAAGTGCGAGGGAGTGATTGTGTTAGTGGTTGACCATTTTCATATAGGTTAGGAGGTATAATTTGTCCAAGGTTGTAGTGATCAAAAGTTACGATAAAATTATTACGGTCAAAGACTCAATCATAGGGGTCATAAGGATTAGTTGTAATATGGAGTCTTAGGGATAAATATAGGGTCAAACAAGTCATAAGGGTGTTATATATCATAGTTAATATGGTTAACAATGGTTAATGACAATGGATATGGTTAGTGATGGTTACGACTTAATGAGTTACTGAGATTAGTGGGTTTCAAGGTTAATGGATCATGTGGTTAATGGGTTAGTGAATGGGTTAGTGGTAGGTGGACCTAGTTTTGACAAGGGACCAATGTTGACTAGAAGTCCACATTAGTAAACATAGACCAATATGGGTTAGGAGCTTATGATGAGTGGGTTACTAGATAAATGATGGCCAACAATTGTCAACCATGGTCAATTATGGTTAAGCATGATTAATAAGGTCATTAGTGGTCAACCATGGCCAATGGTGGTTAACCATGGACAATAGTGGTTAATATGGTCAATGAGGATGAAGGGTTGAAAGGTTATTGGAGTTATTGGGTTAGGATTTTTGTGGGTTATGGGATCATTTATCATGCTACACAGTTGAACAATTAGTGAGTAAGAAGATATGACGTCAATGGGAAAGCACGATAGGTTTTAGTGGTTCAATGTGGTTAATATGGTGAAGCATTAAAAATATGGTCCTTAAAGTCAATATAGTCCACATAGGTCAACCATTTTAAACAACTATTGATATGGTTACTTATGGTAAAGGGTCAGTGAGTTTGATTGGTGGAGTCTAGGGTTTATAGGATTAGGTGGTTAATGGGTTAGTTAGTGGGTCATGGTGACACAGTCGCACCCTCACTGGCACGTCTGCTTCCTCAGGACCTTCTTTTGTTCACGGCCCGAAGAACTCAAAGGTTCCTCTAATTCCCTATTGGGAATTTTCCTTACCCACAACAACTCTTCCAAATGATCTCCCTTAGTGATCAGGAAATCGGACTTCGTGATTTCACGAATCCTGTGGTCGTGTGTTTTGTGTCTCACAATTCCCCGAAATCCGATGCGAGTCAACATTGACTTTCTCCCCTGCTATCAGAGCTTTCCCTATTAGGAAATCACTACTCGTGACGTCAACAAATAGAATTTCTGAACTCCGAACCCCTATGTGCTGATACTCCGATGCACACGTGCAGATTGACTATTTAGTGGTCCCGTCTCTTATCGGGATTTTGGAACTCATGGGATCACGAATCCTGATGTCAAAGGACTTGGGACTTGCCTTTTCCCGATCCCTGATACTGTGCGCCACCTGTCCTCCACTATCCCTGCTGTGGCCCACACAACCCTTCCGTCGGGATATCGCGTTTCGTGATTCCAAGCGGCAAGTGTTTCCTATTCTCAGAAACCCCAATTCTCTGAAACTTTGACTCCTCGGGATCTCCTGACACACGTCCTTACTAATGGATGGTTTTGGGCTTGTCGAGATATCGTGGATCACGATATCGCAATACTCATTGCACAAATTTGGAGCTTCGACTTGCGAATCCTCGATATGCGATGTCACGTGTAGATCTGACGGTCCCTATGACTCGGGATCGACGACTCTGCCCCTCCTGAGCTTCGAACCTATTCCACACTTACACCGTAACCTCCTCGCACCTTCGTGAGATCCAACGGCCCACAGAACTTTGTGAAATCTCTTCGAAGGATTTCGTCTGTCCCTTCTTCCTTTTGCTAATTCTGCGAAATAAAGAAGTGTCTCCCCACAAGACTCATTTGCCCGCTCACCAAACTGTGACGCTTCTCTCATACTTTCAATAGCAGCTTCCCTGCGCTTATCCTTCAGTGATTTCGAAGGCCTACTCCTCTTGAGCTTTTAAACAACTTCAATCTTCTTGGAAACCTCTTGCACGCACTCCTTGCAGCAACCCTTCAACCTCGACTGAGTGTTGAAGTATTTCGACTCTGCGCACTCCTGCAGCAACAGTATTTCATTTCCTTACTCAGGTTCACAACCCTGAGACCTTTTCCTAGCCTGCGCACTCCTTGCATGACACTGTGCCTAGCTACACCTTCAAGGAAATGAGAACAAAAGCTAACTCTAATTGAACCCTTCTGTCAACGCACTCCTTGCGGACAATTCGACTACACTCCTTGCAGGAATTCTCTGGCTCAAATAGAGAAACAATTGAAACTCATTCTATCTCTCTCTCAAACTTCTGTTCAACCATGAAATCACATACACAACATATAAAAGCAAATGTATGACAGGAAGCAAACATTCATGAGCATAACATCAATACACAGAGAAACAACACAAACCATGAATTTGAGTCAAATCTTCCTTCTATTAATTCAAATGCCTATACATGGGTGTTCTTCATACAATTCTCTTCCTGCTCTTCTCTTCTTTCTCCTTCAATTGATAATAATACAATGATACAATGAGGGTGTCTATATCTGTTCTCCCTCTTGGACTCTAAAACTATCAAATCTAAAATTAAATTCCTATCTACCAGCATTAACTATATTAATTGCCGACTGTCTACCTAAGGACGAGAGCTATATGCTCAAGGTCCATTACAGTATACAAGTGCTCCATCTCTTAAATGACTCATTTAAGGTCTGTGCAACAATCCCAAAGCATTTTCAAAATTTTGTGCTGGCTTGTCCAGCTGTCCTTTGCTTCCGTGCTGGCTCGCTTGATGAGTTGGCGATGCTCTTGCATCATACTCGTCGGCTTGAAAAATTTCATGGGCTCCTGTCCATGAGCTCCTGCACGGTCTTTCCATGCTTCTATATCACTGCTTCGCTCTCCCAGCTGGCATCTTCCACTAGGTGGTTCTTCCATTTGACCAGATACTCATAGTATTCTTTCCTCCTGGTCTTTTTACCCACTCTCTTGTCCAGTATGCATTCCATCTGTGGTTTCTCAGCAACTGACATCTGTTTCATCCATTGGATGACTCGATGATTAGTTCCAGTCTCTGCTTCTCCAGCCCTATATGGTTATAAGTCTGCAATATTGAATATCTGAGATATTCCGATATCATCTGGCAACTCAATCTCATAAGCATTTTCTCTGAATTTTCTCAAGACCTTGCATGGCCCAATTTTCTTCATCTTTATCTTATTGTATGTTCCCCTCAGGAACCTTTATTTCCTCAAGTGTGCCAGAACTAGATCACCAACTTCAAACTGAAGTTGTCTCTTCCACTGATCTACTCTGCGCTTGTACGCCTGGCTTGATTCCAGCAGTCGCTTCTTCACCTAGTTGTGAAGTTCTTTCCTCGCCTCAGCAAATTCTTCTGCACTAGCACTGTGAGTAGCAGTCTATTCTGAATCCATTAAATCAAAAACTCCTCTTGGTTGCATTCCATATACAACCTGAAATGGACTCTTCCCTGTGCTTCGATTCACCGAATCATTGTATGCAAACTCTGCCTGTGGCAATATGTTGTCCCAACTGGTACGGTGCTCTATCACCAAGCTCCTCAGCAAGTCTGCCAAAATTCTGTTGACTACTTCTGTTTGTCCATCTGTCTGAGGATGATAAGCCCTAGGGTCCTCCCAGCTTCTTCCATAGGGTCCTCCAAAAATTCCCTATGAATTTCATGTCTCTGTCCGAAACTATACTCTTCGGCAATCCATGAAGTTGAATGATCTCTTTGAAAAACAAATTTGCGATGTGAGTTGCATCGCTGGTCTTCTAGCATGGAATTAAATGTGCCATCTTTGAAAACCTATCCACTACTACAAAGATGGAATCAAATCCTCTTTGTGTCCTTGGCAATCCCAATATAAAATCCATGCTAATTGCCTCCCATGGCCTCTCTGGTATGGGCAATGGCTGATAAAAAACTGCATTCTGCTTCCTCCCCTTCGAGTGTTGGCAAATTTGACATCTGTCAACGAATCTCTTGACGTCTTCTCGCATTCCTGGCCAAAAGTACGATTCACTTATCTTCGCAAATGTTTTGTCATGGCCAAAATGTCCTGCTAATCCACCACTGTGTTTCTCTTTTAACAGGTTGTCCCTCATGGAGCATTTCGGAATACACAGTTGATTGCCTCTGAACAGAAATCCCTCCTCGATCATATAATCTATCCAAGGACTCCCATATTTGAGAACTATATTCTCAGCTGCTTCATACGCTTCTACAAAATCTGCATCACCTGCGTACACGTCCCTGAGATTTTCAAAACTCAATGTTTTGACTCGGAATTCCTGCAGCAACAAACACTTCCGTCTCAAAGAATCAACCACTTTGTTAGCAGTACCTGAAATGTGTTTAATTACAAATGTGAAATTCTGCATATATTCTACCCATTTTGCATGTTTCTGATTCAACTTCTCTTGTTGAGTCACAAACTGTAATGCATGATTATCACTGTACAATACAAATTCTTTTGGGATCAAGTAATGCCTCCACTTCTTCAGTGCCTGTATGATAACATATAATTCCTTATCATACGTGGAGTATTTCAGTTTCACCTCATCCAATTTCTCGCTGAAATATGCAACTGGTCTGTCTTCCTGACTCAAGACTGCTCCTATGCCAAACCCGCTCGCGTCACATTTCACTTGAAATGTCTTCTGGAAATCCAGCAACACCAACATTGGTCGTTCTGTGATCTTCTGCTTCAACAGATTGAAGCTCTTCTCAGCCACTGCTGTCTAATGAAAATATTTATGCCATTTCTTCACTGTATCCATCATTACTGTGCTAATTCCACTGAAATTCCTGATGAACTTTCGGTAGAAACTAGCCAAACCATGAAAACTTCTCACCTCAAAAATATTTCTCGGTGATGGCCAATTCTTGATCACTTCTACCTTGTCTGGATCCATCCTCAACTCATTAGCCGAAATAAAAAAACCCAAGTAAATGAGCTCTGTCTTCATAAATGAAGATTTCTTCATATTTATCAACAGCTTCTCCTGCTATAGTTTCCGCATCACAATGGCCAAATGCTTCATATATTTAGCCTCTGATTTACTGTAAATCAGTATGTCGTCCAGATATACTATGACAAACTTCTCGATGAATTCCCTCAGGACTTCATTCATCAACCTCATAAAAGTACTTGGCGCGTTCTTCAAACCAAACAGAATGACTAGCCATTCATACAAACCTTCGTTTGTTTTGAATGTTGTTTTCCATTCATCACCTTCTCTCATGCGAATCTGATGATATCCACTTTTCAAGTCTATCTTTGAAAATAATTTTTCCCCGCTCAGGCAATCCATCAGATCATCCATTCTCGGCAGTGGAAACCTATACCTGATGGTTATTTTGTTGATCGCCCTTGAGTCGGTACACATTCTCCAACCTCCATCCTTCTTTGGACTGAGTACCATTGGAACGACACATGGACTCAAGCTTTCCCTGACCAGTCCTTTGTCCATTAACTCCTGGACCTACTTCTTAACCTCTTCATTTTCTTGCGGCGTCAACCTATATGCGACTTTGTTTGGAAAACTGGCTCCTGGTATGAGGTCTATATGATGACTCACACTCCTCATCGATGGCAACGAATGAGGTAATTCATCCACTATGATGTCAGCGAACTCTTCCAGTAGTTCCTGAACTTCATCTGGTAAATCATCCACTCTTGTGCTAGTCAGGGAAATTCTCGGCTTCCTGACCAAAAAGAATTGTGGATCTTCCTTCTTCTTCACCTCAGTAAGAAGTTCCTTCCCACTCATGAGAAGTACTATGTTGCTTACTTCCGGTTTCACCTCCTTATCCTTTATCGGAAGCAACATATGGGTTCTCCCATTCTTTTCTAAAGTATATGTCTTCATTCTCCCGTCATGAACCACATTTCTGTCATACTTCCATGGTTTACCCAGCAATAGATGACATACATCCATAGGAATGACATCACAGAGTACTTTATCATTATACCCTCCTATCTTGAATTCAACTAAACACTGTTTAGTGACACTTACCTGATGTCCCTTCTGTAGCCATGAAACCTTGTATGGACTAGGATGATCAGTTTTCTCCAGCTCCAACTTCTCTACCATCTCTGTGGATACGAGATTATCCATGCTACCACTGTCTACGATGACCTTGCACACCCTGTCCTTGGTCTTGAAAGTTGTTCTGAAGAGTCTGGTCCTTTGAACTGAACTTTCCACCTCCTTTTCGGGTGTCAAAAGGACTTTTTGCATCATCAACGATCTTCCGCCTTCAGCGTCTTCGGCCTCAACATCTCGCTTCTGCGCTTCGGTGATGTGGGCTTCTCCAATGTCCTTCTTTTTCTATGGACACTCATAAGACTTGTGCCCATTATTACCACATGTGAAGCATGTGATAACTCCACCTCTTCCTCTTCCTCTACCTCTGGTACGAGGAAAAGTGGTTGCGTCAGCATAATATCCCTTCTGCTTATTATGCTGCCCTCTCTGTTCAACATATGGTCCTCGCTGTGAGGTCCCGCCTCTTTAAATTTTACCCTGAGGTTTCTTCCATTCCTCTTTGGGCTTCTGGTATTTATCCTAGGCAACTGCTTTGCCTCTGGGATGACTCCTGCCTCGCCCTCACTGACCTTTCTTTCGGCTTAGCTTCTCCTCAACTTTCAGAGCCATCTGATAAGCATCCTCTACTGTTCGGATGGTTACCATGCTTAATTCATCCTGAATGTCGTATCTCAGACCATTCAGATATCTAGCAACCTTCTCATCATCACTCTTCCAATGACCTACCCTGATGTTCAGTCGATAGAATTCTTCAGTGTATTCTTTCACTGTTATTAGCTTCTGCCTCAGGTTCTGCATCCTCCTGAACAGAGTAATTTGCTAATCTCTCGGGATGAATTTCGCCTTCATATTCGCGATCATCCTGTCCCAACTCTTGATTTTCTGCTTGCCTTTGCAGCGTCTGTCATCTTATAGCTCATCCCACCACAATGTTGCATATCCCTTCAAGCGTGTAACAACATTCTTGACTTTCTTATCCTCTTCAACGTCCTCATAGTCGAAATATGTGTCAAGAGCTCTAATCCAATCTAGTAGCTCTTCTGCATCCATATTTCCCTCGTAGACTGGAATTTACATCTTTGCTTTCACACCCATTCTGGCAATAGCTTTAATCAATCGCTCAGTTGATACATCTTTGGCTGCAACTTCCTCCTCTCATTCAGCCTTTACTTTACTATCGGAATCACTCAGATCCCCTGCGCTAGCTGTGCGTCTCTGCGCTGTCTCCATATCTTCAAGTCTTTCTCTGAGATCTCTCATTTGTCTCTCCATTTCTAGATTGACTACCTGCCTGCCTCTTCTTCGCACCTCCCTATCCTCTGGGTCAGGTGACTGTCTTTCTCTCCTCGAGGACATTACAAATTCTCTTCCTCTCTGCTACAGAAAGAAAAGAAATAAACCCGCTCTGATACCACTTTGACGCAGTCGCGCCCTCACTGGCACGTCTTCTTCCTCAGGACCTTCTTTCATTCACGGCTCGAAGAACTCAAAGGTTCCTCTAATTCCCTATCGGGAATTTTACTTACCCACAACAACTCTTCCAAGTGATCTCCCTTAGTGATCGGGAAATCGGACTTCACGATTTCGCGAATCCTATGGTCGTGTGTTTTGTGTCTAACAATTCCCCGAAATCTGATGTGAGTCAACGTTGACTTTCTCCCCTGCTATCAGAGCTCTCCCTATCAGGAAATCACTACTCGTGACAAATAGAATTTCTGAACTCCGAACCCCGATGTGCCGATACTCCGATGCACACGTGCGGATTGACTATTTAGTGGTCCCGTCTCTTATCGGGATTTCAGAACTCGTGGGATCACGAATCCTGATGTCAAAGGACTCGAGACTTGCCTTTTCCCGATCCCCAATACTGTGCACCACCTGTCCTCCACTATCCCTGCTGTGGCCCACACAACCCTTCCATCGGGATATCGCGTTTCGCGATTCCAAGCGGCAAGTGTTTCCTGTTCTCAGAAACCCCGATTCTCTGAAACTCCGACTCCTCGGGATCTCCTGACATGCGTCCTTACTGATGGATGGTTTTGGTCTTGTCGGGATATCACGGATCACGATATCGCAATACTCGTTGCACAAAT
Organism: Picea glauca; assembly: GCA_000966675.3. NCBI lineage: Eukaryota > Viridiplantae > Streptophyta > Pinopsida > Pinales > Pinaceae > Picea > Picea glauca. The sequence continues at coordinate 249,158 of JZKD02S0524208.1, forward strand.
TTGGAGATTTGACTTGCGAATCCTCGATATGCGATGTCACGTGTAGATCTGACAGTCCCTATGACTCGGGATCAATGACTCTGCCCCTCCTGAGCTTCGAACCTCTTCCACACTTACACCGTAACCTCCTCGCACCTCCATGAGATCCAATGGCCCACGGAACTTTGTGAAATCTCTTCTAAGGATTTTGTCCATCGCTTCTTCCTTTTGCTAATTCTGCGAAATAAAGAAGTGTCTCCCCACGAGACTCATTCGCCCGCTCGATAACCTGTGACGCTTCTCTCAGACTTTCAATACTATCTTCCCTGTGCTTATCCTTTAGTGAGTTCGAAGGCCTACTCCTCCTGAGATTTTAAACAACTTCAATATTCTTGGAAACCTCTTGCACGCACTCCTTGCAGAAACCCTTCAACCTCGACTGAGTGTTGAAGTCTTTCGACTCTGCGCACTCCTGCAACAACAATCTTTTAGGTCCTTACTCAGGTTAGAAACCCTGAGACCTTTTCCTGGCTTGCGCACTCCTTGCACGACACTGTGCCTAGCTGCACCTTCAAGGAAATGAGAACAAAAGCTAACTCTAATTGAACCCTTCTGTCAACGCACTCCTTGCGGACAATTCGACTGCACTCCTTACAGGAATTCTCTAGCTCAAATAGAGAAATAATTGAAACTCATTCTATCTCTCTCTCAGACTTCTGTTCAACCATGAAATCACATACACAACATATAAAAGCAAATGTATGACATGAAGCAAACATTCATGAGAATAACATCAATACATAGAGAAACAACACAAACCATGAATTTGAATCAAAGCTTCCTTCTATTAATTCAAATGCCTGTACATGGGTGTTCTTCAGACAATTCTCTGCCTGCTCTTCTCTTCTTTCTCCTTCAATTGATAATAATACAATGATACAATGAGGGTGTCTATATCCGTTCTCCTTCTTGGACTCTAAAACTATCAAATCTAAAATTAAATTCCTATCTACCAACATTAACTATATTAATTGCCGACTGTCTACCTAAGGACGAGAGCTATCCACTCAAGGTCCATTACAATATACAAGTGCACCATCTCTTAAATGACTCATTTAAGGTCTGCGCAACAATCCCAAAGCATTTTCAAAATTTTGTGCTGGCTTGTCCAGCTGTCCTTTGCTTCCGTGTTGGCTCGCTTGATGAGTTGGCGATGCTCCTGCATCACATGGGTAGGTGGTTGGTTATGATATGAGACTAATATTGACTAGTATTTTGTGTTAGTCAACATGGGATTTTACCAAAGATCTTATCTTTGGCACTCTTCCTTACCTCACATGTGGATTCCTTGTGGTGTTCCTCACAAAAGTTACACCAACTTCAGGGCAAGATAGCTTTAGGATGAAAATTACTTTCAATTGGATTCCTAAAGGGGGGTGCAAAAGAGGATGAAGCTCCAGGGGTGAGAGGGGAGACAATTTTCTTTCTCTCATACACTATCATACGAATATTCATATCTTGTACTAGCTGTAAGAGGGTGGACATGTATGTCTGTTTAACCGATTCTCCCTAAGGAAGACCTCTTCTTTCAAGCTATTCTTCATACTCTAAAAAAGTATGAAGAGTGGAACCAAAATTATCAATGGATTTTTCCTCAATCCTATGATGATAGGGGGAAGGTAATGCATTGTAAAAATGCATGAAAGAGGCTTGGTTCTGAGGCCAAATGAGTTCATGGATTTGATTGTATAACTTAGTGAAATGAAAGTTGAAGGACTTGATGGTCTCACCATCCTTATAGGAAATATTATTGTACTCCCATAACTACTCAACTGGTGTTTTAGATTGCCCATAGGTGGATCTGAACCAATAAACTAACTCCTCCCAAGTAGACAAAAACTTAGGAGGAAGGTCAAATAAATCGGCCGCAACCTTTCCTTCCAAGGAATTGATGAATAAGAGAATGCAAGTATCGTTGTCATTGGCCCTTATGTTATGAAAAACATTAGAAAATGCCACTAGGTGTTCATTTGTAGTGACATTGTTATTTCCCAAAAACCTAGGGAGATTCGCTTTGAATTTAAGAAGTGCACGAGTAGCAGGTACTAGGTTAAGAGGAGAGGACACATGCCATGGTGTGGTTGTGGCGTCTTCTTCAAACTGAAACATCCCATATTTTTTAATGAATTTGGTGGGATTTGTGGTAGATTGGACATGGATATGGTGGCTATATAAGCTACCAATCACTGACGAATATGAAGACTGAGAGGAGGAAGAACTTCCAATGCCACCAGAGCCACCACTAGATGCCATCTTTTGGATGATAAGTGAGGGAGAGAAAGACGAACTGGATGAATCAGAATTTTTTTTCCTTAGAGAACTTTGTTGGGTTGAGAACACAGCGTTCCTTCTTCCTACTTCAGCAATAGGATTAATTCCAGGTGATAAGACTCTTCTTCTTCTAGAAACACGAGAGTCTAAGGACATGAAAGAAAGGCCAAAACTGAAGGAACAAGAAGGTTACTACTGATTTCTAGGTTGTCTATGTCTAGCTTCCCAATGTTCCTAGGCACTAATATCTCGTTCAATTGCTGCCCATGAATGATTAAGCTCAACACGAGTATTGGTAGTGTCTAAAATGGTGTTAAATAGATTTAAAGCAATGTTGGTATGATATTGAATACTTGGTTCAATATTGGTCTGCCTTGCAATAGGTACAGTCATTAAGAAATAAAATAGTCAAAGAATCAATATCAAAAAAATAGATGTATTCATGTAGAATTCCTGCAGAAACCCCGAAAGATCTAGAATTCTAGTTAAATTGAACACAAACAATTTGCTGATATTCAAGAGATGAGAGAAATTTTTTTCTCCATAAATCAGAGAATTATATTAATAAAAAATGAATATACATGAGCAACCATACTAAAAAAGAAGAGAGGAGGTGAATATATAGAATTTCCAACATAGAAATTCTAGTCAAAAAAAGCTAGAAATAGCTAAAATAGGTGTCATAAGCTAAGGGAGACCACATAGTTCAATCTAGAACACTAAAGATACATGTCACACACTCATTAATGTCCACAAGAGTCAATTGATGCGCATTATCTCACTTAATCTCACTTAACTGACAAGAGAAGCAATTCCAACTCACTTAACTGACCCGAAATAGTAGTTACTAATAATAGTAACGACAAAAATCATTAATTAAGGAATCAATCTCTCACTCAAAGAGGAGGTGCGCATTCCCCAATAATAGATGGGTTTTTTCATGGGGGAGTTGGAATAAATCATGAATAAATCAATAAAATCAAGAATAAATCGAGAAAATCAAGAACCAAGAGTTGACTCTTGATCTAAAATTAGCAGTTTTCCCTAAAATCTAGGGATGAGGCGCCCTTCTTCTCTATGTGGCCAAATTAGGTGAAATAAAGTGTAAATGAATGTATTAACCAAGATCTAGGAGTCTAATCTAGGTATAAACTAATGTAAGTTAGGGTTATGCTCCAACAATTCGATGATAATCAAGCATAAAAATCAACCAGAGAGATATTGAAGATCTCTCCAGTATGGTCGCCAAATAAATGTTGAGGAAAATATATGAAATGATCTTACTCAAGCATTTTCAGATTCTGCTTGGCTAAAGAAAAATAGATGGGAATATCACCCTATGTTTATAGCCATCGAAATTAATATCCTAACTCACAAGTATTGATTACAAGTGCTTAGGCTGGTTTTTTTATAAATAAAAGCTTGCTTAATAATTCATTATTTATGTAATTTTCTAAACAAAATAGATGCTGAAATAAATATAGAGACAGAAGTAAAGACACCAGGTCAATAATCACAATAGATGAGACATAAATCAATCCTTTATTTCATTCTAATTCATTAAACAATCATTCTCTTTACAAAATTTCTTGAAGAAGTTTTGGACCAAAGTCAAACTTAGACATCCCCAATGAAACATACAAAAGGACCTCTGACAGAAAATAAAAAACTGAATTCTAAAAGATGGATCAGCTTTCCACAGATTGCTTCCCACTCGACTCTACACAATAGCCTTTGTCAGTCATGAAAACTAATTCACAAATAGACAAGTCTACATAGACTATCAAAGATAGATCAACACCTCTGAAAAACAAGTGTTTGAATAAAGTAATTCAGGCCTGAATCTTGCTGTCTACAATAAGACCCTGCTATCATAAAAAAGAATTAGGCTTGTGATAAATTAAGGAATGAATGAAAACTGAACTATCTCAATACAAACTCAAAGAACAAACCTTAGTATGCTTCTCCTTCTATTCTCCTCTTGTTCCTCCCTTTCCTTTTTCCTTTAAGAAAATTAGAATTGGTTGAAGTAGTTGAACTACTTCATTAGTTAAGTTAACTAAAAACTCAACCAATTTTTTAGTTAGGGGGAAAATTAATAAATCATCATAAGAGTTTTTCAATAAATAATAACTAGTATGTGGGACCCCTTGTGACTCCCTTTAGATTTTAACAATCATAACACATATAGTTACCAAAACATCCCTCCTTCTGACTCCCATCATCACATTCATAACTGACAATTTATCCAATGATATTTGAAATTATTTTCAAAATATATTACTCATATATCCAAAACATAACATGTTGTCCAAAATTTCTGAAGTTAACTGTCATCAACAATAAATAAAATAAAACTTAAAAATCATATTTTCCACTATGAGATGCAATATTTCCCTTGTTGTTGCTGTCACCTTTTGATCTTTATGAATTTGCCTTTGGCTATGCTGAGCCTTTAGTCCTAATCTCACTAATCACATGAGCACAATCATCCCTCAAATGCATCTGGGAGGACACAGATTTATCAAAGCCATTAAAGGGTGAGGAAGAGGCAACAATGGTTTTTCCTTTGTCAGGGGCATGTTGGTCCTCGGTTTTCAAACTTTTACTCGCATGGGAATACTGAAATCGTGAGTGGGCAGGGAAAACTTGGACAATTTGATTGATAGCTGGGGGAGTAGGTAAAGACAAATTGGGCTAGGCATGATGTTGGGTGACTGTCGGGTGGAAAATATTTTTCCATCCATCGTTTTTAGGAACCTTGAGTTGTAATGATACATGAGGGAGCATGAGAATACCATGGGCTTGTGGATATTGGAAGGGAAACCTTTCAGGACTAGGTTGGACCACTCCTTGCCCAATCCAATTGAAAAAGCCAACCTGAAATAGCTGGCCCAACTCTTGCGAGTCAACATCAAAGTGAATGGAGAATCTTGGCCTTATAGGGCCCCTATTCCAATTACCTCTTCCTCGATTACCTCTTCCATGGCTACCTTGAAAGCTCATTCTTGTATGCATGATTGATTAGCAAATAATTTCTTTAAAAACCATACATGACAACTCTTTTAAAATATGAAATAAATTTTGTCTTAGCAACATATCACACTCATGCAATCCAATCCATACAAATTGTTTGACCATTGCCAATGAGTAGGGGGTGAACAAAGGTTCTGGGATATGAGAGGGGTTTGTATTGAGAAAGAAATGTTAAAATGAAGGGAAAACGGACATGGTTACTGCTCACAGGAAACAACAATCAAATAAAATGTAAACCAAAGAACACATCACTGTAATCCATCCATGTGATCTTAAACTGTCACAATACAGAGCTCCTCTTCACTGTAATTAAATTTTAGGAACATGGAGTGAGTAATGAATATGGGAAGGCAAGGGTATTCTAATTAGTGAAAAGTGAAATAATGATAGGGGAAAAGAACGAATATTGTTCATAAGATTAATTAAGTAATCCATAAGACCATTCTATATTCAATGCAACAAACCAACACTAACCAATTGCTGTGATCAATTAACAATTACTGTGTGTATAATTTAACCATTTCTCTGTGTTAAACTTGCTCATTGTTCACTTTTAAATCCTTACATTTCCAATTACACAGTTCCATCATACTCAAAGTAATATGCCTTCCAAACAACCTATATAAAGAATCATGTTTCCTTTCATTTCTTCCATTTAGTATTAAAACAAAATTCCAATGAACACACAGTCATTAGAATTGACTCTTCAACATCCACACCATCAACCACTATCTACAAATAATTCATTCAAATCAAACACATACACAAGATCTTTAAACATCGTGCTCGATTCCATTCCTTTAATCAATTTAACATTTAAATTTTAATGAAACCATACTGTTATAAAATTCATGCCGATATCTAATATGATGCACGATATCCATAAAACATATACAATAGACAACCAAGTCACAATATCATGGTTTTAAATTGCAATAATCTTGATTGGCAATTAAAACACACAGTAACAACAACCATCATTTAAACCTATATCATGTTGTAGGAAACACACAAACCATCACATAAACCAAAGAGGCATACTCCCAATCAACCATAAAACAATGTTGAGTTAATAATATGACTATTACAACACAAGAGGTGTTCACCCTTGACCAAGTTTAAGAGTACTTGGTCATACTTGACCACTTTTGGGACTGTGATAGCTTGCCAAGGAAGGAATGCAACACGAAGCAGAAAATAAGGAAGCAAGACCTATTTTGGGGTCCATTTTAGGGTTTTGGGTTGATGTAATAGGAAAGGGATGTTGGCCCGTTGGTTTACCCACGTTTAGGCCCATTTTGTAATCTATAAATAGGAAATGTAGATAATAAGATAAGGAGGAGATAATAATGTAGTACATCTATGTGATGTATGAATGAAATCTTAGTGCTAGTAATTGGATCTATGTGATTAGATGTATCTTAGAGTGCTCTATGCATGAGATCAGAGATCTAAGTGTAGGTTGTTATAGTCTAAAGAGAAAGGAAGAAGGATCTAGTGAGCTATGTAGATCTTCTATTCTGTGCAAAGTAAGGGTCATTATAGCTCTGTGTTGTAACTGCTTGACCGTGATAATATAAAGAAGGCTTTGTGGACGTAGCCCCAGAGTGGGGGTGAACCACGGTAACTGTTAAGCCATAATATTGGCTCATTACCCCTTAATTAGGGCATATTATATTAGTAATGCTATTTTATTTATGTCGTCTTTAGGCCATTAGTTGAAATTATACCTCCTAGTCTCCTATATATACCAAGGGGACATTTTCATTTTGAATCATCTTGTACTTGAAAATTTAAGTGGGGTAAAAGGAGGTTGCCTCATCGAAGAGGCTTATTATCTGAAATTATCTCTTTTTCAAGGTGTTGAGTACTTTTTCTGAGGTTTTTCTATGCTATATTGATATTCAGTTCTTAACATATGGTATCAGAGCTCAAGGTCTTGGAGTTTCGCTGCTACATCTGAGACACCTTGTAATTTTCGCTATAACTTTTTTTATACAATGTTTCAGAAGGAACGTCTTGGAAGATATTTAATAGATAGATCAAGGTACATTGGGTTCAAAATTAAGCTCCCTAGGTATTATAATTTCATAGATACAGTCTATACAAGATAGGGTTATGAAATCATCCTGAACTGAGACATTGCAGAATTTTTGCTATAATTTTTTTTTGTAACATTTCAGACCCTGAACTATGGAGGTTATTAACAAAAAATAGTGAGGTATATGTGGTAAAAATTATAGCTTCTCGTTCATCTTAAATTTGTATATACACCCTGTGTAAGATAGGATATCTGACTAGTCCTATTGACTAGTCTCAAGAAGGTGTTCCAGGTAAAACAATCATAACTTATTCATAGAGTATCCCAATTGAGTGGGACTGGTTTTATTGGATCTTGGATAGTCTGTAGTATTTTTTGTGTGAGTTTCAAAATTTTATATCAATTATTTTGTGTGGGGCACGCTATACAAGTGAGATCTCCTGGAAAGGCCAAAAATTAGCAAGTTGCGGGGAAGTTACCGTAAATTCCACTTGGCACATCTAATTTTGATCAGACCTGTGACATTGCAGATAAGAAATATCAGAGAACTACATAAAAGAAAGTTCCATACCCAGAAGGGCCGAAAATTGGGAGATACAACAGAAGAAAGATTGTCTAGCAGAACCACCTCAAAATCAAGGTTCAAAAGTGATACTTGGCCAACATGCCACCCAAAAAGGG
>JZKD02S0524208.1:280416-293933 GCA_000966675.3 Picea glauca
AATGTTATTTTATTTATGTCGGCTTTAGGCCATTAGTTCTAATTATACCTCCTAGTCTCCTATATATACCAAGGAGACATTTTCATTTTGAATCATCTTGTACTTGAACATTTAATTGGGGTAAAAGTAGGTTACCCCCTCGAAGAGGCTTATTATATGAAATCATCTCTTTTTCAAGGTGTTAAGTACTTTTTCTGAGGTTTTTCTATGCTATATTGATATTTGGTTCTTAACAGTAACTGTGTGTATAGTGCTTTGTGCTTCACTCTTATGTATTTATCTCTTTCTTGGCTAAGTACTTGATGTGATTAAGTAGATCTAGTTATACTCTGTGTTGTTGATGAATGAATGAACATTAGATATGATATATGAGATGCTTAGTGCTTGATCTGTTGAATCTGACCTATATTTTTGTGGATAAGTACTAAATCATTCCTAGTGAAAGTATTCATTGTGATTCTCTGTGCCTTCTGCAAAGTATATTAATGAATGTATGCTAAGGAATAACTGCTTCTAAGTGTGTTGTAATAAATATACTCACAGATCTGTGTCCCAGCTAAGGTTGCAGACACCTGAGTCTTGCAACCACCTTTGCCTCTACCTTGAGTGAGACTTCATCTGCTTTGCAGGTGTTGCCGAAAGGGCCAGTAGTTAGGGCTTTGTTGGTGCGCTCTTGAGCATTGAACCCTGGGTCTGCCCCTATACCAACAAATGGTTCCATTGCTGGGACCTAGAACTATGATTGTTGGGAACTGAAGAAGAAGAAGCTTTGCATGAAATAAGCTCTGCGTAGATCTGTTGCTCTAGTGTGCAATGTTCTGTTTGACCTGTGAAGCTTGTGCCAAGAAAAGAGGTCAGATCTAAAGAAAGAGAGGTTAAATATGAAGAAAAGAAGTCAGATCTATGATGAAAAAGGTAAGAACTATAAGCTATATGCCTTGATAAAGGTAAGAATAGTTAAAAGTCTTAGATCTTGAAGCTTTGTGCTCTGCAGAAGTAAGATAAGTGAAATATTTTTTGTTTCTAAAGCATGGATCTAGGTATGTTTGACAGATTTTGTCCTAGCTTCAAAACTAGGGCATTAATAGATGAAATAAATCTTGATATGAATAGATCTGATAAGTATAGTGATAGATATGTTATACCTATGCATCGAAAGAATGTCTGGACTAACAAGTGGATGTAGGATCCTAGAAATTGTTTTTTGCAGGCTAGCCACCATGATCCTGGTGCGCAGTACAAAAGGAGTTGGGGAACATCTAAACAGACAAGAAGATTAACCCTCTGTTATAGTTTCATACGACCAAGATATCTTGCTAAAGAATGCCCTGGGAGAAGACCTAGTTGCCTCTGTTGTAAGGCTATGGACCATGAAGTATTGGATTTCCCTAGAATGATTGATAGGATTGAGAATCTGAATATGGAACAAGCAAACCTTGAGGGAGATCAAGAGACCAATATTATAGTAGAAACCCAGAAAGAATCAGAAACGATATTGCTATAGATGAAATATACCTTGAATGACCACCGACATGTTAGGCTATCAGAGATCTTCAAAGAAAAGGAGAAAATCGAAGCAAGAATAGGGGACTTTGACATTGACTGTACTCTGGATGAAGAAGCGCAAGTGAACATTATGCCATAAAGAACTTGGGAAGCTATAGGGAAGCCTGTCATGATCCCTTCCCTAGGAGGAACAAGTTTCTTCAAAGGAAAGCTAGTAAACCTATGTGGAAGGCTCACCCGGATACCTATGACTGTCAATGGGACTTCAACAGAGGAAAAATTTGAGATCATTAAATTTGTTGAAGACAATGACCCATTTACCATGCTCATAGGAAAACCCTGGATTGATAGAGAACAGGCCAGAGGAAGAGAAGAAGAGAAAGTTTTGGAACAAAAGAAGCAAGAGTTAAAAGACTTTATGACTAGAAGGATGGCGCACTTTATTGAAGAATAGAAGAGCAGATAGAAAATATTTAATATTATTACCTCCGATGTCAAAGCTAAGAAAACACTTGAGGATTCGCAGAAGATTGATTCACCTATTTTTGATACAGAAGAAGTATTATCAAGGAACCCTAAGAAATATTTTCCACAGTGCGAAGTAACTAAGACCACAGAAGATAAACATCAGAATGGTAAAAGCATTACTAAGATGAAATTCACTCGGAATATGGCTAGGAAGTTAAGAAAGAAAAGGGCTAATACTGTCAGGTTACAAGAGGTTCTAGAGGACACTTCGCATCAAGAAGAATTGCAGAATTAGAGCTTTGTTGAGATATCAGAATAACGACATAGAATACTTCACCATGATGAAGCAATATAACCATTGGAACCGATATACCCGTTCGACCGCTGCTCTGAAAAGATCGAAATGTAGTTATGGGTTACCACTAGACCGTTGGATAGCACTAGAATAGATAGAATAGAGTTAATGAAGGCCCCATGTCCATTGCCAGAAGACCGTTGTTGATATTTCCTACTTAACCTATCGCGCCACGCACCGAGAATAGTTTTTGCTACTTGAGAATCTGAGCAAGATTTACTTACCCTGAGATCATTGCCTTACTATTTGCTATCATCTCTGAATTCCTTTTTCACCTGAGCCAGCTGACCCAAGTTTGTATGTCAAATGAGCTCAGCGATGATGAGAAAATTGTTGAAGAAGTTCTAATTGATTTAATGGATGAGAGATTCATGTCAGAATGTGGAATGTATACAGGTGTACATGCATCATCCTCGGGCGTATTTCTAGCTTCCCTCTCCACTGCTCGAGCAGGACCATCCCGACCGCCTTCGGAAAGACGATCTAAGCTAGGAAACAACTTCACCACTGTGAATATAATCCCAAGCATCCTGATTAAATATATCCCACCACTAAGCGAACTAGAGAATTGAGACTCTGTACCCAAATACTTTGACTATGCTATAGGCATTGCGTACCTCCCGAAAGGGGTGCACGTAGTTCATGCTAACCAGAAGAAGCTCGCCACACTGAAATTCAGTGATTTTAACCTTGGATATTGCAAGGTATAGAGTATGCTATCCTTGTACAAGTATTTGACTATTACAAAAGGAAAGAACCCCAAGATTGTACCACAACAATGGACCCATAACCTTACGCAGTCAACCCTCCTCAACGTAATGATTATTCCAAATTTCGAGAGGCATTAGGAAGTAAATGCCTGTGTTCAACTATTGTTGTCCTGCTACCACAAAGGATACCTATGGTTGGACTGACACATCATCATGGATCTGATTCTGATCAATCGGATCACTGGGCTAATCATGTATATCCCTAACCCGCAAGACTTTTACCCTAGAAAGACCGCAGATCGTGCTCTTGCTCAACGAATAAAAGACACATATGGAGATCTGGAGAAAGGAATGCGAGGTTACAAGGTATCCTCCATTGAGAATGCAACAACACGCTTTGGTTGCCAGCTGATCACAGGCAAGTTAGTCCGAAAAAATAGACCTACACAGGTGACCGGATTTGTAGTTGACCTCGCAGGGAAGTGTGTGGAGGGACTACAAATGAACTGGGTGAAATACCTTATAAATCAGCTATAGCTTGACCATAGACAAGTGTAGGACCAAGGGTATGAGTTCCACTTTAGTTGGTTGCTCATACTCATTACCTTTATTGCGTGGGAATTGCCCAAGGGAGCCATGTTTCTGGAGATCGAACCCTTCGAACCCCTAGCCACAAAGTTCTATATGCTGTGGTACTCCACTGACATGAACAAACAGTGGCAGTCCAATGTCGTCTTCCATGCATACTACACTCAGTTGAGGAATTCCAGTCAATCTACACTGCACATTACACCCAACACTCTTCATAGGTTTCGACCTTTGATGAAGTTCAGCATAGATCGTCACTTCACCTACATCACAATGCACGCAGACGAGAACAAAAAACAACTCCAGTCATATTACAAGATGACAGAAGATGACCTAGAGGAGATTACCAAGGAATGGTCGACAGACCTCCTTGTTGCAACAGACTCCATAGAGATGTCCGATGTAGATAGCCCTGAAGCTATGCTAGATACACCAGGACCGCGTAAGACTAAGAAGGATGTGGAATTTCAAGATATTCACAACACATCCACGAAGACTGATTCACTCTCACCTGTGAAGGGAGGTGAACTAGGGGGCACAGAAGTTGAACAGAGTAAAGGCGAGGTTACCCCACCTAGGGACGAGGCAGCTCCCTCAAAGAAAAGGAATATTACCCCACCGAGGCCCTCATCCATAAAAAAAACTAAGGCCACCCAGACCACGCTTACCCCAGATGATTTTGACTTCTTAATTGTCATGCTGAATGATGTTTCATTAGATCTCGCGAAAAAGCAAGAAGCAAAGAAGGAGGAACTATTCTGTCGGATCATGGGGGAATTCAAAGAAGTGCAACAAGCACTTCAGTCCAGCCAAGCATTTTCTACGATGCCATTAACAATGGAAATATCAAGAATAGGCAATGATCCCACACAGTTATTCCAGATCACCAAGAAAGTTGAAGCTCACCTTCAACGAGCTCAAGAAGACATAGAAAAATCCACCCATGCTTTGGCACAAGAATAGAGCACACATGAAGAGAAAAGGAGAAAGGCAGAATAGGAGTATCTTGACTTACAAGCCAAATGGGAGGAGGAAAAATCCCAGTTATAGCAGAGCAAGGACCAGTTGCTAGCAGAGAAACTTGAAACACAAGAAAGAGTTCAAAAGGCACTGCGCTCTATGATGATCATAGAAGTGAAGATGGAAGATCATATTCCATAGCAGGTGACCTAACTGGAAGAAGTAATCCACCAACTTCAATAGCACATCATGGATCTGGAGCTCCACACCGTGCCTGAGACACCCCAAGAGATAAGAGATCTAAGAGAGGCCACTGCTCGAAGCACATTCTACTGATTAAAAACTTTGGCATTGGAATGTAGGCAGCTAAGCACTAGAAGTGCATATACCTATGAAACCCTCGCAGAGAATCCAAAATTGCAAACATTGGAGGAACAAATCCACAAAGAAAAGAAGCATGTAGATGTGCTACAAGAGCTGCTGAAGTCTGTGACCCCAGTCGAAAGAATGAAGAGGTTCGCAGAGCAACGCACAACCCAACAACGAGTACACACACTAAAAAGTAAAGTAATGGATGTCTCTCAACGACTGCAACCACTCCAAGAGAAGGCATGCCAATTGTTTGTCAAAATTGAAAGTCAGGGAGATGAACTCGAACAGGGTGTCATCATTGCAGAACAATGCTTGGAAGGATTTCTCAATGACACAGTAATCTAGGAATTTACTGAACAAGAGGTTGTTGCACTGTAGCAGGTTGAAGTCGCTCGAGCCAAGATCGAGGCGTTCGAAGAAGAATTGGTCAGACCTGAGTGACTTGGGACGAGTCACAGGTGAGTGTTGGGGGCATATTTTCCCTTGACCAAGTTTAAGAGTACTTGGTTATACTTGACCACTTTTGGGACTACGACATCTTACCAAGGAAGGAGCGCAACGCAAAGCAGAAAATAAGGAAGCAAGACCTATTTTGGGGTCCATTTTAGGGTTCTGGGTTGATGTAACAGGGAAGGGATGTCGTCCCATGGGTTTACCCATGTTTAGGCCCATTTTGTAATATATAAATAGGAAATGTAGATAATAAGATAAGGAGGAGATAGTAATGTAGTACATCTATGTGATGTATGAATGAAAGCTTAGTGCTAGTAATTGGATCTGTGTGATCGGATGTATCTTAGAGTTCTCTATGCATGAGATCAGAGAGCTAAGTGCATGTTGTTGTAGTTTGAAGAGAAAGGAAGAAGGATCTAGTGAGCTGCGCAGATCTTTTGTCCTGTGCAAAGTAAGGGTCATTAGAGCTCTGTGTTGTAACTGCTTGACTGTGACAATATAAAGAAGGCTTTATGGATGTAGCCCCATGGTGGGAGTGAACCACGGTAACTGTGTGTATAGTGCTTTGTGCTTCTCTCTTATGTATTTATCTCTTTCTTGGCTAAGTGCTTGATGTGATTAAGTAGATCTAGTTATGCTCTCTATTGTTGATGAATGAATGAACATTCGATCTGATATATGAGATGCTTAGTGCTTGATCTGTTGAATCTAACCTATATTTTTGTGGATAAGTACTGAATCATTCTTAGTATAAGTATTCACTACAATTCTCTATGCCTTCTGTGAAGTATATTAATGAATGTATGCTAAGGAATAACTTCTGCTAAGTGCACTATAAGAAAGATAATCACAGATCTATGTCCCAGCTAAGGTTGCAGAAACTTGAGTCTTGCAACCACCCCTGCCTCTACCTCGGGTGAGACTTCATCTGCTTCACAGGTGTTGCTGAAAGGGCCGGTATTTAGGGATTTATTGGTGCACTCTTGAGCATTGAACCCTGGGTCTGCCCCTATACCAACAAGAGGCAACAACTGTATGCCCATTTCATTTCTTAAATAAACCAATTAACCATGCTGAGCTATAGACTCGACTATTATAATAAACAATGCAGTGACTAGATGCCGATAATCAAAACCATTGTCAACGTTATTAACAGAGACGAGCCAACAATCAACCACTGTTGACGATTCTCCACCAAATCATAACAATCAACAATATACCCGATAGGATATAACTAGCTCCATTTATTAAAACATGATTTGAATAACAAAACGGGCTTTGAGTAATCAAGGGTTCACTCTGTGGACCAACACAGTGAGACTAGAGTCGACCACCAACAACAGGTTAGAAAATTTTGAGACAATACAGTGGACACACATGCCATATCACCAATAGCTTCGCAGACAGGGTGATAGTTCACAAGATAGGAGAGACTATGAAAAGAGGAGCATAGGCTTCTTATAATAACACTGAGAAAACATAGGGCATAACCCTCATGGTTTTCCAAATCAATTCGCGTAATGCTGATATAAAAAAAGAGCCACGAAATAACAACCAACCCTAAAGAAAGAATCTTGGCATAATAGCCACCCAAACCAATTGTGCAGAAACCACAATCATATACGAACCCATGACCAGGCGAAAACGATAGTAGTTACCCATGGTGGCTCAAAATCAAATGCAACAACCAAATATGACTGGGTATTTTTACAAGAACTGTGTGGAGAAGGCCAACAAGTCTGGACTAAATGAAACTCTCCAATCAAAACCCAAAAGACAACAAAGATCCTTCATGGCTTCCACCACACAGAATCATCAATGAAATCATGACTTCAACTATCGAATCCTTTCATTTATAGTGAATACACACAACCAACCATTCCAGAGAAATATCACAAGTTTACATAGTTTCTAATATCAAGAAAAGAACAGACCCATACATCACTGAGCCAATATCTATTTCATAACAAGAGTGGTTTCATAGATGGCGAAAAAGACATACTTGTACCAAAAAGCCTTAAAAATGTGAGCTTGCTCGAGCAGTTCTTGCTTTGCCTGAAAATCGGATCTTAACCACAAAGAAACACAATTGAAAAATAACCAAGCTAGGGTGATGATCAGTGGGAGAGGTATGGAGTGACATACAGTAAATGCACATCTCTTCCATCCTCTACTCATTCAATTCCTTAGTACACGCCATCCAACCCTCCATTAATCCATTCAATTAATCTATGCATCGAAACTAACATCCATCATTTGCCAAATGTGCCACCCCATATCACATTTAACCATTTCCAACCATACCATAATGCATATCAAATGTGTTTTCATATAACTCAATAAATCGTATAGCCACTAACTTTGTTAGCTAGGACTAACAACAATCCTTTTATTTGCATATAATGTAGCATAGCATAGCATAGTATATGATATCTTCTTTTCCTTGGATTTGTTCCATATTCCTTTTATCTTTTGTCATGACTAACATGTGTTTTGTGCAGGTGCAACATGTAACAGATCATGATGCTAAATAGCAATGCGATAACAGCGGATATAAGCCATTCACACAATATGGAATTTATAGCTTAGAGCAATTAGAAACAACACATAATACGCATTATCCATCTACTATTATGTCACAAATAAAACCAATATTTCATTAATCATGTAGAACCCTGTAAGTAGTGCCGAACAACATCATAAACATCAAATAAGAACCAGATCTGATCTTTCAATATACAAGAGGGTCCCACCTACTAGTATTATATATATCGTTAGCTTATAAATAATAGGCTTAGCAATACTTTGCAGGCGAAATCCTCATTGTGATTTTAATCGTCAACAAACTAGGGACTCCACAAGGAAATTTATTTCCAACAGATTAGAACTCAAAACTCATGGTTTCACATACCAAGAACAATAGATCAAGAAGGTATAACCAAGATGATTATGCAACAGGGGGTAGTGAGTGGATTTAATGGAAAAATGACCGAGAATTTGGGAATAACTCATTAAAAAATGTTAAGTATGAGGGGGTTTACCACTATGTGCATAATCGTTCAACCAAAATCTTCTCTTTACTTCAAGGAGAAAAATTATGGACTTGCTCTCTTAAATTCTCAAATGGATGAAGAAAAAGAAAGCAGAAGCGAGAGATAACCAATTTTTTTTTAAAGACAACATTGAAAGCATATAGCAAATTCAAGTGCTTTCAGGGGAACATCATAACAACTGTGTAAGCTTGATTGTTATTGACTAACAATTTATTTTAAGAGTTTCACTATGGAATAAATGATCCAACATCTTATTCTTGACCAAAATCAATTAAAAGATGAAAATCAATCATAATAGAACTAAAATTGCGGAATTTAAAACATCAGAGATAAAATGACAGAAATGTAAAAGTAGTAAGAAATGGTTAAAATCAGAAAGCATAAATGAAAAACAACAATAGACCTATGGAATACTGTAAAGCTGAAATGAAAAACAATGATAGAAAAGAAAGCAGAGCTAGACTACTAATATACAAAAAATCCAAACAACGTTAGAACTTTTCAAGTTGGTTCCACGTAATGTTTCAAGTGAGAACCGTTAGTGTTGTAGGAAAACAATCCCTCCTGTAAATATTTTAGAATGTAAGAATTAGTACCTAGGACAAAAGAGATCCTGAAAGGACTCAACCATAACACTTGAAACACTGAGGTGATAATCAACCCTTTAACACATACAATGAGATCATCCAGATAAATATGAATAATAATCAATTTGTCAGGAGTTATTTTCATATGTCCTTTAAAAGTGGTGCTTGCATCAGGTAATCCAGAAAGAATACATTCATAAGTCATGGTACCCAAATTAGTGATAAGAGTGGTTTGTGATCATCTGCTCCCTTTCCCTTGATTTGATTGTAACCAAAAAAACTGTGAAGTAAGGGCCTCATCTGTGACCTTACAACTTGCTACAGAATCATTTCCATATTAGGGGGAGGGAAGGGATTTTTCATAATAGCATGATTGAACGTGCAAAAATTAATGCAGAAGATAATATTATCAATGAACTTTAGAATAGGTACCAATTTGGAAACCCATTCGGGGTACTTGACTGAAAAGATGATTCCAACCTTCAAGAAATTTTCCAATTCCCTTTGAATAGTTGCTTTCAATGTAGGGTTAATAGGTCTTTGTTTTTGCCTAACTGGTTTCATGTCTTCCTTGATGGGGATAGCATGTTGTATAAGACCAGGATCAAAACCACAAAGATCCTCATAAGACCAAGAAAAAACATCTTGAAATCCACCAAGTAGCTTGGCAAACTTCATTTTTTCTTCATCAGAACATTGGGAACCTATCTTAACATTCTTTGGAGACTCAGGTATCCCAATGTTCCAGGAGATGGTTTCACCCACATTCCTCTTTAACTCCTCTTCTTTCTATTTCTCTTCATTACCTACATCTAACGATGAAAACAAACCTTCTAGGGGAGTCAAGCCTTTAGGAATCTTGTCATCTTCTATGGATATAATTTCCTTGGGCTTAAAAGGTTCATTTTGAATGAAAGAACAAATGCTCTCATCGTTAGAGAAGACCTGCCGAGATTATATATTATCAGGGATATGTAGACGAAATAGAGATTGAAAAGTACAATCAGGTATATGTGGCGGAAATTGTCGAGTAGGAGAGGCTGCAAAAATAGCTAACCGATCAACCATTGAGTTCAATTCCCTCTTAACATGAGTCATGTTGAAAGATAATAGGTTCGAGATGAGTTCCCAAACATTTTGGGTGTATTGTTTCATAAACTTGTTGCTAGGGAAGTAAATCTTACGTACAAGGTTCACAACAACCTTGGGCTCCCCAAAAACTGAAAGGTGACCACAACCAAGATTATGGGCATTTTCAATGCCTAATAATAAAGATTCAAATTCAGTGACATTGTTCGTACAAGAAAACTCCAACTTATAAGAAAAGTTATTGATGTTTCCTATAGGGGAAATCAAGACAATGACAACTTCATTTTCTTCATTTGAGCATGAACCATCAAAGTGCATGTGCTACATACTATCATCTAAATCAATGTGTTCCAAGGGAATGTTATCCTCCTCAGAAAAGATGTAATACACTCCCAGGTCCTCTTCGATATAGTTTACATTAGGATGTGGGACACTCTCTATGTAAGGTGAAATCCTTCCCTCTCTAAGGACTATTTTACCATTCCGAGGAACAAATAAATGTGTTCTTCCGAGTGAGAGGTATCCACTCGTTAAATCTTTCCAATCTCTTCCCAAGATGATTGAGCAATTTATTACTGGCATATCAATTACCCGAATACTAAGGGTTGTCCTTATTTTAGGGTGTGCACACAAAACTAAGGTCACATATTTAATCTCACCTATGGTCATTTGTTGTATACTATTATAGGAAAGCATGCTTCTGGCATTTTCATTTGTACAAGACAAACATAGCTCTTCCATAATAATCTTTGACATCACGCTTGGGCCTGAACTGCCATCAATTAGGCAACAATGGGCAATCTTATCCATAATCTTGACATAAATATAAAAAGGGGGATTTTTTACAGGGTATCTAAAGTTATGTACAACTAATTTGTTTACAGATGAATCCTCTTCATTTACCTCTTCAAAGAGGTTGGTTACAACATAAGATTTTCCTTCCATGAATTGTTTTAGATGCCTCTGTTGTTCAGTGATGACAACCATGTCCAGAAGGGTTTCATATTCTTTGATGCTGACCAACTGATTCTGAATATTGTATTTGGAAGAGGGGAGAGGGGGAGTTGTTTGTTGACTATCAGGAACCTTAGGAACCTAAACTGTAGCAGCTGGTGAAGATGAGCTAGGGATAGAATAATTGCGGGGAGGATCATATTTTCCTTTGGGAGCATGGTATTTGTTCCTAGTATTGATGATCATGACATCTTCTGGCTCTGCAAAATCTAGGACAACAATGGTAGTTTCTAGTATTTTACCAAAGATCTTATCTCTGGCACTGTTCCTTACCTCACATGTGGCTTCCTTGTGGTGTTCCTTGCAAATGTTACACCAACTTCGGGGAAATATAACTTTAGGATGAAAGTTATTTTCAATTGGATTCCTAAAGGGGGGTGCAGAAGAGGATGAAGCTCCAGGGGTGAGAGGGGAGACAGTTCCCTTTCACTCATATGCTATCATATGATTATTCATATCTTGTACTAGTTGTAAGAGGGAGGACATGGCTGTTTAACCAATTCTCCTTGGGGAAGACATGTTCTTTCAAGCTGTTCTTCATACTCTAAACAAGTATGCAGAGTGGAACCGATATTATCAATGGATTTTTCCTCAAGCATATGATGATAAGGGGAAGGTAATGCATGAAAGAGGCTTGGTTCTGAGGTCGAATGAGTTCAGGGATTTTATTGTATAACTTAGTGAAACACAAGTTGAAGGACTTGATGGTCTCACCATCCTTATAGGCGATGTTATTGTACTCTCATAACTTCTCAACTAGGTGTTTAGATTGCCCATAGGTGGATTTGAACCAATAAACTAAATCCTCCCAAGTAGAAAAAATATTAGGAGGAAGGTCAAAAAAATCGGCCACAACCTTTCCTTCCAAGGAATTGACAAATACGCACATGCAAGTATCATTGTCATTGTCCCCTATGTTGTGACAAGCATTAGAAAATGTCACCAGGTGTTCGTTTGTAGTGACAATGTTATTTCCCGAAAACCTAGCAAGATGCTCTTTGAATTTAGGAAGTGGATCAGTAGTAGGTGCTAGGTTAAGAGGAAAGGACACACGCCATAGTGTGGTTGTGGTGTCTTCTTCAAACTAAAAAATACCAAACTTTTTAATGAGTTTGGTGGGATTCATGGTAGATTGGACAGGGATATGGTGGCTATATAAGCTACCAATCTCTAACGAAGATGAATATTTAGAGGAGAAAACACTTCCAGTGCCACCAAAGCCACCACTAGAAGCCATCTTGTGGATGATAGGTGAGGGAGAGAAAGAAAAATTGGATGAATCATACAAAGTTCTCCTTAGACCACTATGTTGGGTTGAAAACACAACTTTCCTTCTTCCTATTTTAGTAATAGGATTAATTTCAGGTGATAAGCCTCTTCTTCTTCTAGAAACACTAGAGTCTAAGGAGATGAAAGACAGGTCAAAACTGAAGGACCAAGAAGGTTACTGTTGATTTCTAGGTTGTCTATGTCTAGCTTCCCAATGTTCCTGGGCACTAATATCTCGTTCAATTACTGCCCATGAATGATTAAGCTCAACATGAGTATTGGCAGTGTCTAAAATGGTGCTAAATAGATTTAAAGCAATGTTGGCCTAATCTTGAAGACCTGGCTCAATATTGGGTTGCCTTGCAGCAGGTATAGGCATTAAGAAATAAAACAGTCAAAGAATCAATATCATAAAAATAGATGTATTTGATGATAATCAAGCATAAAAATCAACCAGAGATATATTGAAGATCTCCCCAGTATGGTCACCAAATAAATGTCGAGGAAAAGATATGAAATGATCTTACTCAAGCATTTTCAGATTCTTCTTGGCTAAAGAAAAATAGACGAGAATATCAACCTATGTTTATAGCCATCAAAATTAATATCCTAACTCACAAGTATTGATTACAAGTGCTTAGGCTGTTTTTTTCTATAAATAAAATATTTTTGAAAAATTCATTATCTATGTAATTTTCTGAGCAACATAGATGCTGAAATAAATATAGAGACAAAGTAAAGACACCAAGTCAATAATCACAACATATGAGACATAAAGAAATGCTTTATTTCATTCCAATTCATCAAAGAATCATTCTCTTTACAAAATTTCATGAAGAAGTTTTGGACCAAAGTCAAACTATTAAGAACCAAATATCAATATAGCATAGAAAATCCTCAGAATAAGTACTCAACGCCTTGAAAAAGAGAGAATTTAAGATAAAAATATTTTTCGAGGGGGAAACCTCCTTTTACCATACATAAATGTTCAAGTACAAGATGATTCCAAATGAAAATGTCTCCTTGGTATATATAGGAGACTAGGAGGTATAATTACAACTAATGGAATAAAGATGACATAAATAAAATAACA
>JZKD02S0524209.1:0-16692 GCA_000966675.3 Picea glauca
TCAGATTAGGATGAGGGAAGGTGATGAATGGAAGACAACATTCAAGACAAATGAAGGGATGTATGAATGGCTTGTAATGCCATTTGGCTTAACGAATGCGCCAAGTACTTTCATGAGATTGATGAATGAAGTCTTGAAGGATTTCATTGGGAAATTTGTGATTGTGTATCTTGATGATATATTGATCTTTAGTAAGACTAAGGAAGAAAATTTGAGACAGTTAACTCTAGTAATGAGGAGGTTGCAACAAGAGAAATTGTTGATAAATATGAAGAAGTCATCTTTCATGAAGAAAGAACTCATTTATTTGGGTTCTGTGATCTCTTTGAATGAGTTGAAGATGGATCCTGAAAAGGTAAAAGCAATCAAAGAGTGGCCATCGCCAAGGAATATCTTTGAAGTTAGAAGCTTCCATGGAGTAGCCATTTTTTACAGGAATTTCATCAGAAAATTTAGTGGAATTTGTGCATCAATGATGGACATAGTCAAGAAAAGACATAAATATTTTCAGGAAGCGGAGAAAAGTTTCAAGTTTTTAAAGGAGA
The DNA here is from genome assembly GCA_000966675.3 of Picea glauca. NCBI lineage: Eukaryota > Viridiplantae > Streptophyta > Pinopsida > Pinales > Pinaceae > Picea > Picea glauca. The sequence goes on from JZKD02S0524209.1 coordinate 546, forward strand.
AGATAATTAAACAGCCAGTTTCGGTAAAACATTTCAAGTGAGATGTGATGTGAGTGGATTTATGATTGGAGCAGTCTTGAGTCAAGACAGTATACCAGTTGCATACTTCAGTGAGAATCTAGATGAGACCAAGATGAAATATTCCACGTATGATGAAGAATTTTATGTAGTCATACAAGCGATGAAGAAATGGAGGCACTACCTGGTTGAAAAGAGTTTGTTTTGTATAGTGACAACCATGCTTTACAATTTATAACCAGATAGGAAAAACTGAACCAGAAGCATGAAAAATGGGTTGAATATATGCAGAACTTTACTTTTGTTATAAAGCACATTTCTAGAAATGCTAACAAGGTTGTTGATGCATTGAGCAGGAAATGTTTGATTCTAAAGGAGTTTCGTGTGAATGCCTTAGATTTTGATAGACTTAAGGATATGTACAGAGATGATTCAGATTTCAAGGATGCTTATGAAGCATGTGAGAATCCTGTTCTGAGAGACAGAAGCCAATGGATTGAATATTTAATTCAGGATGGATTGTTATTCAAAGGAAATCAGTTGTGAATAACGAATAGTTCTATGAGAGAGAATCTTCTGAAGGAAAAGCATAACAGAGGATTGGTTGGACACTTCATCCATGATAAAACATTTGTGCAACTGAACAGTTTGTAATATTGGCCAGGGATGAGGACATATGTGCGAAAGTTTGTCAACCGATGTAGAATTTGTCAGCACGCAAAGGGGAAAAGATAGAATACAGGATTGTATCAACCATTTCCAATACCAGAGAGGTTGTGGGATGTGGTAAGGATGGATTTTTTGTTAGGAATACCCAGGACACAGAGAGGTTGTGATTCCATATTTGTGGTAGTCGACGAATTCTCAAAAATGGCACATTGTATTCCATGTCAGAAAACCAGTATTGAAACACACATTGCAAATATATTTTTCAAAGAAGTTGTTCGACTTCAGGGATTACCCAAGAGTATTGTTTCAGATAGGGATACAAAATTTGTTGGTCATTTCTAAAGGACACTATGGAAAAAACTGGGAATAAATTTATCTTTTAGCTCAAAATATCACCCTCAGATGGACAGACAGACTGAGGTAGTAAATCAAAGTTTGGGAGACTTGTTGAGGAGTTTGGTAGCTGAACATCACAGTCAGTGAGATCAGATTCTGCCACAAGCAGCATTTTCATACAATGACTCACCTAACAGAAGCACAGGATAGAGCCCATTCCAGATAATGTATGGAATGCAGCCAAGAGGAGTATCTGAGTTGAGAGACTTAGAACATAATGAGTTCAAAAGTGTTGGAGTGGAAGATTTTGCAGCAGAGATGTAGGAGATCCACAGTAAGATTAAAGAGTGTTTACAGAGTTCCAACTAGGAGTACAAGCGTAGAGCAGATCAACATAGGAGAGAGATTCAGTTTGAAGTGGGAGATCTAGTATTAACACACCTAAGAAAGTAAAGGTTCCCAAGGGGAACATATAAAAAGATGAAAATGAAAAAGATAGGGTCGTATAAGATTTTGAGAAAATTTGAGGCAAATGCTTATGAGATAGAATTTCCATATGATGTGGGCATATCACCCATATTCAACGTAGCAGATCTGTATCCTTACAAAGTAGATGAAACAGATGGAGCATAGATTCAGAAGGAAATTTAGTGGGTCAAACAAATGCCTGTAGCTGAAAATCCACAGATGGAAAAGATCATTGACCAGAGAGTTGGTAAGAAGAGCTGGAGGAAGACATATCTTGACTATTTGGTAAAGTGAAAAGGACACCCGAATGAGGATGCTAGTTGGGAAAATGAAGTGGATATCTAGAAACATGGACAAATGGTGCAGGAGCTCAGGGATAGGATTCCATGAATTTTCAGCCAGAGGAGTATAATGCAGCAGCATCGCAAGAAGTGCAAGGTGGAGGACAGCTAGATATGCACCAGTGCACATTTTGAGGACGTTTTGAATTTGAAAAGATGAAGCATTTATGTAATATATGGAAAAGATATATTTTATTTTATGGTTTGGAGATTGTAACGCGGATCTTGAGTGTTTTCTCTCATCTGTCGGTTGTAGGCATTTATTGTAATCAATGTAAAGTATACATAAGGCTTTAATTCGATTAGATATCTTAAGTAGTAGGAGGGAAAACTCGAGAAATCTCCCTCGCATGTATTGTATTGTATTATTACTCTCTTAGAAGTAGTTAGAGGCAGAAGGGCAAGAGATAACAGAGAAGAATGGAGAATTTTAGAGGTTGTATAAGCAGATAGTTTTTGCTACAGAACCCATGTATAGAAGCACTTGCGTTAATATAAGAATGCTTTGACTCAATTTCATGGTGTTGTTATAGTTATTGTTTGCATCTATTGAATGGTATGTTTACAGTTTTCTTATATGCTATGTTATGCATTTGTTTCAATGCTTTTATGTGTATGATTTCATGTTGAATGTATGAATTCTATGAGAGGGAGAGTATGAGTTTCAATTGTTTCTCTTCCTGAGAATTCCTGAAAGGAGTGCAGTGAAAGTCTGCAAGGAGTACATTGACAAGATTCTGAGTTTTACCTCATAAAAGCTCAGGAGAGATAGATTTGTTCTTATACCAATAGCAGTGCAAGTGTAGCACATATTCGTGGAAGGTGTGTGTAGGCAGGTTGAAGTCTTAGAATTTTCCCAACCCAGTGAGTGGTTGAAGGATTTATGTCACAAGGAGTGCACAGAATTGGAATCGATGGATAACCAGAGGTCATTGTGGAAGTCATGGAAGGTGTGTGCATAGGATTCTTTAGATTCCAGAAGTTGCAAGGAAGAACAAGTTTAGGATGGGTAGCCATGTTCGAATTTTTTAGACTGAGGATGAAATTTCTTGGAGGAAATCAAGTTTAGAATATTTTCGCCAAGTCATTTGGCTAGGAGTCATTGAGGACCCGAAAGGACGGTGGGAATCCTAGAGGGATAAGCGTGGATTTTTTGAGAGTCATTAGATCAAGTAGAGTCGTGAGGAGGATAAAACTGAGATTCATTCACTTTTGAAGGCTCAGGAGAGATAAGGGTCATTGATCTAACACCCAAGAGTTTTGGGGTTTCAGCCATCGGGGAAATCAGAGGTGAAGACTTTCCCAAAATCGCGAAAGGCGAATTGTCGATTTAATCAAAGTCGTTGGTTAGCAGAGGATTTGAACCGTAGTTCTGGAGTGATCAGATCTTCAGGGGTCAGAGATTTGAAGGTGAAGGTAGAGTTGTTCGTTGATTCTTCGAATCATGAAGTCCCGAAATATTTGGGAGCTAGGACCCAGTCCCTTGTCGAAGGTCTCGACGTGAACATAAGAGAGAAGGGTAGTTCTTGCTAGGTCCTTACTTGGATTTTAGGATTTCAGAAGTTGGACTGTTAGGTTTGTATCCCATCAATATTCCTGAGGTCTCAAGTCGTGAAATGCCTCTTGGTGTAGTCTGTGGTCATAGTGTCATGGTCACCTAGGAAAAGAGCTCGCACCTAGTGCTAGTTCGCGCAAGCAGAGTTCACACAAGAACATGTGGATTTGGTCTTAAGATTCTAGCAAGGAACCAAAGAGCCATTTTGGCTCAGGGATAAAGAAAGATCCAAAGACTGTGAGGTCAAGTAGACCCTATTGAGGTAGGGGTGTTGCATCAGAGGGGTACATAGTATACAAGTCGTTCTATTATGCCAATGAGTACATCAAGAAAATTGATGGCACAAAAGGGATAGTCATTTGGGAAGACCATCAAGATGAGTACAAAATGGAAGAGGAGATACCCCAAACGAATGGAAAAATCTTCTTGATAAAGAGTACAAGTTAATTATATTTTTTCAATTTAGCACAGAGAAATTGTTTACATTGAAGTTGATAATATATATTCCATCCCATGCTATTTGTTTTGAATTTTTTATACATAATCAAATTTAGAAATTTTGATGCCATCAATAAATTTGTTCTTTAAGTTGATAATATATATTTGATCTCATGCTATTCGTTTTTTATTTTTATATACATCCGCGAATTTAGAAATGGATTCCATCAATAAATTTGTTCTTTACAATGTGGAGGCATCAAGTCCATGGGTCACATTGTATGAAAAGAAAAGAAGAAAATGGGACAGTGATAGGAAAGCATTCAGATGATTGAATGGTAGAAGCATGCCTTATTTTGATAATTTAAAAGAAAACATGCCAAAAATATGTCCCAACAATTGGGTGGTTGACCAGATACAAGAGAAATATGTGGTGACCGATCGTAACCCACGTGGAGAATATTTGGATGCACTAAACATAGGGATCAGGTGCAACAACTCTATAATAACCTCTTTGAGTACCACATTCTATTTATAACATTGCACATTTGAATTGTAAAATGTATTATGTTTTTATTAATGCTTCAGTTATTAGACATATAACACCATCCTTTGTTCACATTTTTACAGCTGCATTTGTTCCCATCTATGTGGGCATATGGACATCATTTTCACACTTAGTATGTTGATGATGGACACATCACACAATATCTGTTGTGGAGGTCGAGTTCAACCAATCTAGTCATGCTAGCCATAGTGATGAAAATCTGACAGAGGGGAAGTTAGGTTACATTGGAAAGATATAAGACATCATTCAAGTGGACTTCTCATCATTTCAATGTGTTATTTTTTGTTGAAGTGGTGGGATACCTTCGACTAGAGAAGTGTAAAGGAGGATTGCGATAGTGGACTAATATGTATTAACTCTAAAAAAATGTTGATTGAAAGTAAGGAACCTTATTTTTTCCCAAAACATTGCAACCGAGTGTTTTTTTCCCAGATGTATTCGATGGGGATTGGTAGTTTGTACTGAGACATGATCCATTCTCTAAACATATTTTCGATAACAACAATGTTATAATGCCAACCGAGGAAGATAATCAGGGTGATGGCAATGAAGACTGAATTGTAAATGATTTTTTTGGACATTTATATTGTTGATGTGTCATTTTATTATGGGTGTCTATAATGGAAAATTATGTTTTTGTTTCCTTCATTTTAGAATTATGTTGGATATGAAAAGTTAGCAACCATTTACAACCACCATATTGAAAATACATTAAATAGACGTAAAAGCATAATATGTGGTTTTGATATATTTTTATTGTCATGTTTATTGTTTATTATAGCAAATTTTTGTTGTATTGTATTAAAATATGTTTATGTTAACCTTTTAATTACTAAGCATTAATTGATATATCACAAAATTGGTGGTGTAAAATAGTACTTGTGGTGTTGGCATTACCAACATTGATGGCATTCCCCACCTTAACTAGTGCAATTGTCATGGCCTTCACCTATTCCTCTCCATCCTTTAGTTTTATAATCATATAAACTTATATTAATCATTATTTTTGCATTCTCCTTGAAATAAGTGTCACTATATGAAAGACATGGAAATTCTAAAAGAGTCTTTTTCTAGAACCTAGTCAGAATTAAGAAAAAATTTGAATGATCCATACTTATCTAAAAGTATAGAGACCTTTGTAATTTTTACTAATCCTTAAAATACTAATTATAGAATATTGGGTGATATTATTTTTAATATAAGATTCATAAAGTATGCATTAGAATAAAAAAATTGTGAAATCGTTTCTTTGAAAGTGTATAGATCAAAATGTATTATTATTCTCTATATTTATTATTTTAATATTAATTGAATAAATTACATATATTATAATAGTTGGATAATATAAATTAATAAAATATTTGGAAAAAATAAATATTAATAAAATATAATAATTGTGATTTTAGTAAACAATTATATTATAACTTTGTCTTGTAATATTTGAATAACAAAAAATAAAAATAAAAACAACATTTGTATTATATCATCATCATTATTATTAGTGAATAATTATGTTATAGTGTGATTATTATAATATATGAAAAAGAAATAAATAGTCAAATCACAATCATTTCATTCATCATATTTAAGTATTTTTGTTTCTAAGCATGTTTAATCAACATATTGTATCTTGTTGGAAAACAAACAATCCAAATTAAAAAAATTTATAAAAGTAAAGTTAAACATTAGATGACAACTGTAAATTTAAATGAGTGATACATATCAAATTTGACTTAAAAACAAAGAAATCCTTAATAATGTTTTTCATTAGCGTACTCATAATTCATTTTATAAATCAAACAACAACAACAACAACAACCATAACATTATATGAAAAAACACAATATACATGAGCGATATACATATGAATATACATCTCAACAAAATCTGCAATAAACATGTCATGTATAGATCTAGATTCAAATATTAAACAATCAATACAAATGTCTATCAGTACCACTACTAGCTAGGTCCACCACCAAAGCCAGGTGCACTAGTGTCTCTGCTACCAGAGGTAGAGCCTCTATCAAGAACAATTATTTCATAAATAAATGTCAGCAAAAGTTCCCTATCAAGTGTCTCTATATCAATATCATGAATATATGTAGTAGTACCCGATGTGAATATAGTTTCCAAATCATCAAAAGCTTGTGAAACATGAGGAGGAAGAGAAGGAGGAGGGGGATTGGTGGATGATGACATGTGTGGACTAGGAGAAAGACAATGATTGGTGGATGGTGACATGAGTGAAGGAGGAGGGGGAGGATCACTAGAATATGGTGATGCATGTGAAGGAGAAGTAGTAGGAGGAAGAGGAGGGGGTGAGGAGGAGGAGGAGGATCAAATGTGGATGCAGTTTTAGACACATGTGGAGGGGAAATATGAGGAGGAGGATTAGACATGGATGTTGGTTTAGACAGATGTGGAGGGGAAGTAAGAGGATCGGTAGATGTTGAAGTCAACTCATGCGGAGGAGAATCAAGAGGAGGAGGAGGACCATGTGGTGTAGAAAAGGATTTGGATGGATCTTTTTATGAGCTATATGTAGTGGGATCATGAGAACCACCCCTCAATGTGTTGGAATATTGAGAGGGGGGGGTGAATCAGTATGAGCGCTTTTACAAATTTTAACCACAATATATAATCTTTAACTTTTATCAGCAATATATCATCAATGTATCATCTATGATTTCATTCAATATATCATTAGAATATAAACATATGCATCATCACATAAACATCAAATAAAATACACAATACACCAGAATTTATGTGGAAACCCAAATGGGAGAAAACCATAAAAGTCTTTCTTATATATCAAATAATACATTCATTGGAAGCACCAACTTCCCAATTCTCCAGTTGCAAATAGAAGGAGGCCACGACTCCCTATTTACAGGATCCAACCTGAAGGAAGCTATAAATACTTGAAATATCTAGCTCCCACCAGAAGGACGCTACAACCCCCTGATTCTCAAGCTCCAACCTGAAGGAAGCTCCAACTCCCTGATTCTTTGACTCCAACCGGAAGGAGGATATAACCCTCTGATTCTCAAGATCCAACCTGAAGGAAGCTCCAACTCTCTGAGTTCTCTGGCATCAATCGGAAGGAGGATACAACCCCCATTTTATAGGCTCCAACCTGAAGGAATCTAAAACTAGCTGAATTCTCCAGCTCCAACCAAAAGGAGGATACAACCCTCTTATTCCCAGGCTCCAACCTGAAGGAAGATCCAAATCCCTGTGTTCTCCAACACCAACTGGAAGGAGGCTACAACCCCCTTTCCTTTCCCCATTATGTCGCACTGAAATATAAGTGTAGACCAACTGTCACTACCACAATCACTGCCACTGTCACATCAACCTGTAATTTTTCAACCTGTCACTGTATCCAACCTATCATTGTCACTGATACTCAACTAAAATCTCTTGCATGGATCATATACCAAGGACACCTCTCAACTAGATGTCCAAAATCACCAACACATGCATCTACTAAGCATGTACCAAGATCACCAACATACCATCACAAGATATGTGTCTCAACCNCTGGGAATGATAAATGTTTTCTCCTTCTCGTAGCATAGCTTTCATCGAAATGAAAAGATTGCATCTTCATCTCTTTTCATAACTTTCGAGTCGGTCAAAACACCATATTGTCCACACCATTTTCCTCTTGAGTAACAACAACCATAAAATAAAGCGCTTATAAAAATTAATTAGAAATTTTTATATTTTTTGGTAGCAAAGCTACATTAGATTAGTTGTAGGGATTTGGAATAGGTGTGAAAGATAAATTTCCAAAGATGCAAACAAACATAGAATCTTGAGTTAGAGTGCGGTGAAATCCACTTATTACATTTTGGCCTGGGAAGCCCTTCTAACACAAGGGTCAATCATGAGGTCGCATTGAGACTGGAAGAGTTACTCACCCTGCTTTGTTGGTCTTGGTGTAGAGATTGTGTGTATTATGGGGGTCGCTTGAAGGTATACCCACAATGATGAGTGGAAGCCTCTCAAATTGATTTCAGGCTCGATACCCTGCCCTTGCATGTGGATAGGACAGTCGACTGTTCCCCCAGGCATCACTATTGTTTGTGGTAACTTTAGTAGCCTATCTTCTTAAGGTCTTACACAAGGTGACTATGGAGGGGAAAGTCTCCATGGTACCTGGAATCAACGTTGGCCAGACTCACTCGGGCTCCTTGGAGGGTATACCCACGATTATGTGTGGGAGCTTGCACCAGGGTGTAAGTCCGTTAAGCAGGTCGTCAACGTAACTTTTCCACCCTCTCTATCTAAGCCCCTTCTTACTTTGTTCCCGCGACGTTGGATTTCATCACCAACTAGTGTGCACATTATGAGAAGGTTTTGTTTGCTTGCTTTCTTACTAGATTTTTAGCGTGTGTTGTTTGTTCTCCCTGGTAGACTCTAGGTTGGATTTTTATTTGATGGCATCCGTTCCTGGAACGACCAAACCATGTTTCAAGGGAACCTTTTGCTTTCCCTTCTTACGGGAACATTGGTCCTCCTCACATCACTACTTTGAGCCTTCCAGGTCTCACAATTGGATTACTAGTATGGTTGTTTTCCACTCAGGTAATCCCGAATGCAGCTAGTGCTTATGTTGTGAGCACTTCCCCCCAAGAACATCAACCTCATGTTGATCCTTCGCCTTCTTCACTAGTAAGATATTCTTCACCTTCTCCACTTACAAGGTCTTCTTCCATTTCATCTTCTTCATCGAGTGAAATCTTTGAATCTAGTAACTTAGTGGATAAGAAGAAGAAGAAAAGGAAGAACAAGAAGAAGAAAAATAATCAAGGATATAAAATTCCAACCACTGTCGGACGTGTTGGAAAGAAACCAGTTACTGTTGATTGTGTTGGCAGTGTTGATGATGTCAAGATCACCCAAACAACCCATAAACCCAGGTACCCTTGCAGGCTTTGTAAGGGTATCCATCTTTTTAAGAATTGCCCTGGTCTATCCAAGGTTATAGAAGTATGGTCTATACACCCTCGCCAACCCATGTCATTAGCCTCTGAACAACATGTTGATGACCTCCCGTCAACTAGTCAAAATACCCTTGGGAAGAAGAAAAGTAGAGTCAAGTTTCCTTACAAGTTATGCGGAGGGAGTCATCAAACTCACCTTTGCCCTCGTATGGACAAAGCCTTGAAATTACTGAAAGACATGACTATTTCACTGCCTCAACTTCCAGTTGCTTATCACAAGATTTCTCTCAACCCACCTGTAGTTGATGGAATGATCAATCTAGTTCCCCCGTCAGTCAGTTTGGTTGATCAAGTAGCCAATCTTGTCACGTCCTTAGTTGAACTAGTGGACCAAGTGGTTGATCTGATCCCATCCTCGATCAATCCCACTCTCCCACCAGAGACTGCAAACCAAGCGGTCAATCCAATTTCATCCTCGGTCGATCCCACTCTCCCATTAGTGAGTGAAACCAAATCGGTCGATTCATCTCCACCCGTCGACCCCATTCTCCCCTTGGAGAATGAAACCCAAGTGGTTGATTTGACGTCGTTATCAGTCGATCCTACTCTCCCTTTAGAGAGTAAACCAGATATTGCTTACATTTTTATTGTTGATATAGACTCTACCATGTCGAGGGGTATTCCTCCTTCTCCCATAGAACCTCCTCCAAGTAATGAGTCCATCCTTTTTAATTGGGGTGTGCTAACTGAACCTTTTCTTCCCTCTCACATTCCTTTCAAGATTACAGTACAGGTTTGTTGTCAAGACATTCCTCAGATGTTAATAGACGAAGGGTCATCCATTAGTATTTTGTCCTCTCTTGCTTGGAAATCTTTGGGTTATCCTCAGCTTGTGTCAGTTCCCCAGACTCTGTTTTCTTTCAACAGAAGAACCAGTCACCCTTTAGGGATCCTTCCTCAGTTTCCCATGACTTTGGGAGGGAAAACTATCTTTGTTGATTTCATAGTAGTCCAAGACCCCTTGGATTTTGATTTACTCCTTGGGAGAGATTATGTCTATGCCATGAAATCTATTGTGTCCACTCTTTTTCATGTGATATATTTCCCGCACAATGGAATAATGGTGACTATTGATCAACTTTAATTTTTTGGCCTTGACTTGACCATCAACTTAATGAATTCCCTAAACAGTTCATATATGAAGTCGATATCACCCCTGCCACAGGTCAATTATGTGGCATTGTCTCCCATGCCTTCAACTGCTGATGCAGATGAGCCTCTCATTGTACACTCAATCTCTTATGACTTGGATCCAATAGTTGACATGGTGATCTCTTTTGTAGGGCTATTGGAGCTTGACCTCTTTACCCCTATTGCAGCCCTCGACATGTGTTCCTTCCAGAGTGTGTTTCTTCCATTGAATGAAGATCTCTTGGAGGCCATGACCAAGTTTTGTCCCTTGACATGGTGTCCTTCCANTGAAAGATAAATTTCCAAAGATGCAAACAAACATAGAATCTTGAGTTAGAGTGCGGTGAAATCCACTTATTACATTTTGGCCTGGGAAGCCCTTCTAACACAAGGGTCAATCATGCGGTCGCATTGAGACTAGCAGAGTTACTCACCCTGCTTTGTTGGTCTTGGTGTAGAGATTGTGTGTATTATGGGGGTCGCTTGAAGGTATACCAACAATTATGAGTGGAAGCCTCTCAAGTTGATTTCAGGCTCGATACCCTGCCCTTGCATGTGGATAGGACAGTCGACTGTTCCCCCAGGAATCACTATTGTTTGGGGTAACTTTAGTAGCCTATCTTCTTAAGGTCTTACACAAGGTGACTATGGAGGGGCAAGTCTCCACGGTACCTGGAATCAACGTTGGCCAGACTCACTCGGGCTCCTTGGAGGGTATACCCACGATTATGTGTGGGAGCTTGCACCAGGGTGTAAGTCCATTAAGCAGGTCGTCAAAGTAACTTTTCCACCCGCTCTATCTAAGCCCCTTCTTACTTTGTTCCCGCGACGTTGGATTTCATCACCAACTAGTGTGCACATTATGAGAAGGTTTTGTTTGCTTGCTTTCTTACTAGATTTTTAGCGTGTGTTGTTTGTTCTCCCTGGTAGACTCTAGGTTGGATTTTTATTTGATGGCATCCGTTCCTGGAACGACCAAACCATGTTTCAAGGGAACCTTTTGCTTTCCCTTCTTACGGGAACATTGGTCCTCCTCACATCACTACTTTGAGCCTTCCAGGTCTCACAATTGGATTACTAGTATGGTTGTTTTCCACTCAGGTAATCCCGAATGCAGCTAGTGCTTATGTTGTGAGCACTTCCCCCCAAGAACATCAACCTCATGTTGATCCTTCGCCTTCTTCACTAGTAAGATATTCTTCACCTTCTCCACTTACAAGGTCTTCTTCCATTTCATCTTCTTCATCGAGTGAAATCTTTGAATCTAGTAACTTAGTGGATAAGAAGAAGAAGAAAAGGAAGAACAAGAAGAAGAAAAATAATCAAGGATATAAAATTCCAACCACTGTCGGACGTGTTGGAAAGAAACCAGTTACTGTTGATTGTGTTGGCAGTGTTGATGATGTCAAGATCACCCAAACAACCCATAAACCCAGGTACCCTTGCAGGCTTTGTAAGGGTATCCATCTTTTTAAGAATTGCCCTGGTCTATCCAAGGTTATAGAAGTATGGTCTATACACCCTCGCCAACCCATGTCATTAGCCTCTGAACAACATGTTGATGACCTCCCGTCAACTAGTCAAAATACCCTTGGGAAGAAGAAAAGTAGAGTCAAGTTTCCTTACAAGTTATGCGGAGGGAGTCATCAAACTCACCTTTGCCCTCGTATGGACAAAGCCTTGAAATTACTGAAAGACATGACTATTTCACTGCCTCAACTTCCAGTTGCTTATCACAAGATTTCTCTCAACCCACCTGTAGTTGATGGAATGATCAATCTAGTTCCCCCGTCAGTCAGTTTGGTTGATCAAGTAGCCAATCTTGTCACGTCCTTAGTTGAACTAGTGGACCAAGTGGTTGATCTGATCCCATCCTCGATCAATCCCACTCTCCCACCAGAGACTGCAAACCAAGCGGTCAATCCAATTTCATCCTCGGTCGATCCCACTCTCCCATTAGTGAGTGAAACCAAATCGGTCGATTCATCTCCACCCGTCGACCCCATTCTCCCCTTGGAGAATGAAACCCAAGTGGTTGATTTGACGTCGTTATCAGTCGATCCTACTCTCCCTTTAGAGAGTAAACCAGATATTGCTTACATTTTTATTGTTGATATAGACTCTACCATGTCGAGGGGTATTCCTCCTTCTCCCATAGAACCTCCTCCAAGTAATGAGTCCATCCTTTTTAATTGGGGTGTGCTAACTGAACCTTTTCTTCCCTCTCACATTCCTTTCAAGATTACAGTACAGGTTTGTTGTCAAGACATTCCTCAGATGTTAATAGACGAAGGGTCATCCATTAGTATTTTGTCCTCTCTTGCTTGGAAATCTTTGGGTTATCCTCAGCTTGTGTCAGTTCCCCAGACTCTGTTTTCTTTCAACAGAAGAACCAGTCACCCTTTAGGGATCCTTCCTCAGTTTCCCATGACTTTGGGAGGGAAAACTATCTTTGTTGATTTCATAGTAGTCCAAGACCCCTTGGATTTTGATTTACTCCTTGGGAGAGATTATGTCTATGCCATGAAATCTATTGTGTCCACTCTTTTTCATGTGATATATTTCCCGCACAATGGAATAATGGTGACTATTGATCAACTTTAATTTTTTGGCCTTGACTTGACCATCAACTTAATGAATTCCCTAAACAGTTCATATATGAAGTCGATATCACCCCTGCCACAGGTCAATTATGTGGCATTGTCTCCCATGCCTTCAACTGCTGATGCAGATGAGCCTCTCATTGTACACTCAATCTCTTATGACTTGGATCCAATAGTTGACATGGTGATCTCTTTTGTAGGGCTATTGGAGCTTGACCTCTTTACCCCTATTGCAGCCCTCGACATGTGTTCCTTCCAGAGTGTGTTTCTTCCATTGAATGAAGATCTCTTGGAGGCCATGACCAAGTTTTGTCCCTTGACATGGTGTCCTTCCAGAGCATTGTCCTCTTGGAAGCCGTGATCAAGAAGAGTCTCGAGCATGATTTTTTGATTTCAATATCGTTAAAAAATGAAACCAGCTTTGAGCATAGTTTTCTTCTTTCAAGCTCAATAAAAAATGAAACCATTTGAGGATAGTTTTCGCGTCTTTGTTGCAACCTTGTTAAAAAATGAAATAGATATTACGAGCATAGTTCCCGTTTCTGTGTCAAACTCGTTAAAAAATGAAATAGTGGTCTAGGGATTATACCTAGAGTCACGAGCATAGTTCTTCTCATGTGTCAAGCTCATTAAAAAATGAAACAAATTCCCCCTCTCGGTTTGGGTCAAGTCCTACGTATAGTATTTGAAGCTTCTTTTCATCCTCCTATCTCGTTGGACAAATCAAAGCTTGGGGGAGCAATACTTTCGGCCTCTAGCCTTCATGTTGTAGTTATGTCGTTAGTTTCTTAAGATGGGGGATAAATACCAACCATCCTTGTGTTATGTGTTGGGAAGTCGCAAGCATAGTTTTTTTTATGGTTCAAGCTTGTGTAAAAATGAAACCAGGTTCAAGCATAGTTTTTTTTAGTTTTAAAGCTTGCGTAAAAATAAAATCTATCCCAAGCATAGTTTTTTTTTGTTTTAAAGCTTGCGTAAAAATGAAAACAATCCCGAGCTTAGTCTTTGTTCTTTCTCATGCTCTTAAATACATTAGAATAAGTTATCAAGATTAGTATTTTCTCTTTCTCGTGCTCGTAAATACATGAGAATAAGTTATTGAGTTTAGTCTTTGTTCTTTCTCATGCTCGTAAATCAATGAGAATGTAACCGAGTAAAATTTTATCACTTTTTCAGAATCGTAAAAGTTATCCAAAAAAGGAACCCCCTAGAGTTCCCTTTAAGCTCTTTTTAGACTCTCTAAACATGAAAATATTGTTGAGTGACCTTGTTCTTTTCATGCTCATTAAAGTATTTGAAGAAAACGTTTGTTGAGAGATATTTTATTTATTTTTCAGTCTCATCAGACTACTTTACAAAAAATGAACTGAGAGAGTTCTCTTTAAGTGTTTTTTAGACTCTATAAACATGAAAAAACCCCTGAGTTTTCTATCTTTGGACTCGTTAAACAAACATTGAAAGGCCCATATGGGACCGAACCACTCCTTCTTAGGGTTCATTAAACATACTCTGAGGGACTCATCCGAAGGATGAGCTTACATTACAAGCATATGTTATCCTCCTCAAGCTTGTGTAAAAATAAAGAGGTACTCGCCAGAAATGGTGGGGGAAAAATTGGGAAAGAATTGTGTCTAAACCTGTATTCTATGGAAGAGTCACCTTTGAACATGACACCCTTTCACTCGCCTTGTGTCTAGGTTGGAAAATCCACTTGTCTCTTTGTCATACTCCTTTATAAGATTACAAATCGGTCTGTGATCCCTGTTGTTGAGTCATTATTTCCAAGACAGTTGTTGTGTCATCAATATGTTCAAAGAGAAGTTCAACCCAAAAATCCTTCTATTGCATCGGCCATGTCTATAGTCTTTAAGCCTTCTATTGCGTTGTCCATCCCTGAGTCAGTCCTGAATCACTTGTTACTCTGATCTACATCAAATCTTGTTACCCGTTTTGTGTCATTGATGTGGGATACATTAAGGCCCTCATGTGACAAGTCTTTTCCTATCGACCTCAACTCATTATCCAGGAAGTAGACTTAGAAACAAATTGGTACCTTGGAACTTGCATGCCTCAATGGCAGGTTTCCTCGCTTTCGACAATGTGTTTTCATTATTGACCTTTGATCAAGAGATTCCACCGAGTATTCGACTTCAGCTCATTAATTCACACTCGTTGGATTGTACTAGTGTACCTTTGGAGTCATTGACATTAATGGTGATTTCCCTCTCACTTGTTAACGATATTCATTAATGACCGATAATCAAGTGGTTTCTACCATTTTCAACTTTAGCACATGTATTCGCATGGTTAGATTCGTACTATAGAGTGGTGGAGATGAAGACCCTGAATCTTTTCTCACAAATTCAGGTTGCGTTGGAGTATATTCAGTTTGTATTGTTGCGTAGATCCACATTGTATGTCTCGTGGCTATGTTAAAATTTGAGTCATTAACACATATATCCACAGTGTATTTTTGGTGGCTATGTTCATATTTGAGTCATATTAGCATGGATCCACAGTGTATTTTTGGTGGCCATGACCTATATTACTTGACATGGATATTCACATGTCGGCATTTGTGCTTTGATTCATTTGCATTATGAGTATGGGAATGCCTACCTCAGTGATGATATATTATTGTTGTATTGTGTTTCCTTGTTTGTTGGTAGGTTTCCAACTAATTGTTCCTTGTTCCCTACACACACTCGACAAACTATATTAGCTATCACTCTGTTCTAACTTCATACTTTGGGGGGCTCTCTGTTACACATTATTTTCATCACCCTTATGACCGTTAATGATGTAAACCTATATGTTTCCTTTAGAGGGGTCAGTGGCCTGAATTCCTGAAGAAAGAAGGGAGAAGAACTTTCCTTGAGAGAACAAGTTGTATTTTCCTTTGAAAAAACCCTATTAAGGAGGATTTTCATAGGCTTCTATATACACAAGGTGCGGAAATGCCTGATTTCCACAGGTTTCACTATACCTAGGTTGTGGAGTTT
>JZKD02S0524231.1:6160-16692 GCA_000966675.3 Picea glauca
TATATATATATATATATATATAATTTATTGAAAACCATATGAACTACTACTTGTTGGTTAAACATTTATTTTGTGTTTAAAGCAATCCACCACCCTTTCTTGGCAAATGCATTTATCTACATGTCTTTGAGCATCTCCTTAGAAGGACAACAACTCATGTGTAATAAGAACATGTACTATTACTTTGTCAAATGCATTATGTCAAAAACATTCACAATGTTATGTTTTTTTCAAAACATTATTATTGTAGCACAATAAAAATTAGTTTCACTTGTTTCTTTTCATGCTCGTCATTTGGTTTCAATATTGTGGTTCTATCAATTGGGGGTAAAGGAAAGCTTAGTTTGTAAGTTGTGTTTTGATGTTTTTTATAACTTTTGGTATGGTGATGAGTTTAGAGTTTTGTAAGGTTGATATAAAGAAACAACGAATCATAAGAAATGTATCTTCCTATGAATTGTTCAATTTCACTACTTAACCAATATTAATAAAAAAAATGTGTTTCAAATCCAAAAAATCCATGTTCACATTCATTCCTTCTAGTTTGGATTTATGTAATGAACAAGTAGTCAACAATAACGTTCATTGCCTTTAGTTTAGATTTATGTAATGAATAAGTAGTCAACAATATCTCCATATTATGCAAAATTTCTGGAAAGCATTGAATCTATGGTTGTATTAGGAGGTGAACATGATAGGATGCTTTCTAATTAGGATGTCAATATCTCCTCATTCACATATTTAGTACTTTCCAATGGAGGTGTATCTCCTCATTCACATATTTAGTACTTTCCAATGGAGGTTTCAGTGACAAATCTATTAATGATGCTCATAGTGGAGCCTAAAGATGTTCAACAACAATGCATGCAACAAAAATGAGCCTAAAGATGTTCAAGTTCCCTTATCATTGCAAAGACATCTTTGCACAAAGTTTTAAATTAGTTAGGATAAAATCATATCCTTTTTAGAGAGTGATATGCAATTGAAGATTTCAATATTTTGTCTAGGTTGTGTTTCATCTTAACATCCTTAGCAAGAAGTTTTCTTCCTTTTAATTCAACCCAAGCACAATTGGCATTTAATGTATAATAATTTGAATTTTCTTAATTTTTTTTTGCTATATGAGTGGAAAATGAATCTTCTTTGTGTTGCAATTCCCATTGTGATAGAAAACCACTTAAACATTTGTTATTGTGGTGGCTGTGACAATATACAAATTCATTTCTTTAAATAATTTGTCCTTTAAGATGTCTCATGGCTTGAAGCCTTCTAATTGTGCAATTTACACAAATGTATCGATCATGTTTATTTAAGGCTATGCATGATAGTTTTCTTGCAATCTCAGCTTCATTATCTATGTAATTTGAAGATGGAAGCTAAAGGAATGCAATGTTTGTGTCCTCTAAAGCGGGCTCTTTGTTTCTTTGAAAACGACTACCCATTCCTTGTCAATGACAATGCCCTCATTTTTGAATAGTGGTTTCTCACCGAGGAGGTTTAGTGTAGCCATGACATTCACCCGCTAAACATTTCCAAAATAGTATGCATTTTTATATTCTAATCTTCTTTTTAGAATCGTTGTTATTGTTGTCATTGTTTCAGACAAGTTAAGTTAGAGCACAAGTTGGACTTGGTCAATGTTCATAAGGACATTTATGACTGTTCATATTAGGCCAAGTTGTACTCTTTTGTATCCAAGTTGTCTTATCTAAGCAAATCCCATCCTCGATGACACTAGTATTTTTGCCAAAGGAGTCAACCTGCTTACTACATCAATGTGTTCATTCCTCCTAATGTTCACGGGAATTGAAAAAGTCATTTTTTCTTTTTCTTTTTAGTGCCATCTTATTCCATTGTTTGCATATTTAGTCTCTAATTTCTACATTTTCCATATGCTCCCCTCCATTTTTACCAAAGAGAAATGGCATGACACTAGGCCCAATGGAATCTATGTCTTTCTAGATGTGTATTCATTCACAGGACGACTTGCAAGTATGAGTTTATTGCTTTGGATGTTTTGTTATTGTCTTGCAATGCATCTTTTCTTCTAGGTTCTTGTGAGTGGATGTGCATCTTTAAGTGGTGCAACTTTTTTTTTCTCTTTCCATGTGCTTGTTAGAATAAATATAGAATTGTAGACTTGTCACTTAGGTGTCAATTTCCTTAGATTATTTAGCAAACTCAGATCCACTATTTTAGGAATATATTAAACTAGAATTCCTTTATAAATTGTAATCCATTTCAAGCAAATGATCAGAGTGTGAGTGTGAGAAATTTACCTCACTTGTGTGTTTTTTCTGATCTATGATTTGGTATCAGAGTGGAAGGAGGAAGTGTGCTTTGATTTCTCATTAAGGACGTAAGGAGATTGTTCGTTGTTGTTTGTTGTCGGGAGAGTCACAATCTAGAGGGAGCCGCCTGTACATTGATATGTACACTGATCGGTACTCGTACGCTAACATGAGCACTGCTTTTTGCTCGGAGAGTTGTTGTTTATTGTGTGACGTGTGAGAAGTGTTGTTGCCGCTACTGGAAGTGTTTGCTGCCATTGCTGGTGCATGAGAAGTAATTTCTGAGGATTCATGCATGTTGTCACCATTTTAATTGCTATTTGAAGGGGGAACATGCAATTGTAGATTGTAGTTGCAGTCCGGAGGTGTTGTAGTAGTTGCGTTTGACCTAAGTTTGAGTCATAGTAGCTATGTTCGAATCAGTTGAGGAGTTCGAGGGAACAAGATTGAACATGAGATCTCTCTCAACGTTTGATCCGTGCACCAGTTGAAGAGTTCAGTCTGTGCACTAGAAGAGAAGTTTGATCCATGTGTTGGACATTACAACGATTTATGTGAAGAAAATAGGAATTGTTGGAGTCGCTCGTTGTGAGTGTACACACAACCTGTGCCTGGTGAAATTTGTAGTTGGAATTTGTTGCAGAGTTAAGGAGGCCATAGAATTTGTGCAAGGGGGGTCTGTCAAATCTTGTGAATGAACTACTGTTTGTTAGAAAGGTAATTTGTAGAATTGTTTTGTTAAAATTGCAACAATCTAATCTATTGTGAGAAAGTTTTTTTTTTTGTGATGGTGAATCCATTAGCAGTTTCATATTTAAACGAGTCAACCAAGCTTGATGGTGAAAATTGTGCAAATTGGAAGTTTAAGATGCAGACTTTGATGGAAGCATACAATGTTTGGACGATTGTATCTCGACAAGAAGCCAAACCTGCAGCCCCTGCAAAAATGGTGGATTGGGAGAAAAGATAGACCAAGGAAAAGGTACACTTGAGAATGTCCTTCAAGGACAACATTATTCCACACATCATGGATTGTAATACATCTAAGGAAACTTGGGACACACTCGAAGGTTTGTTTGAAACAACTAATATAAATAGAGTATTTTTTTTAAAGAGGAAATTACTCTCAATTAAAATGGGGGAAACATAAAATATCAATAACTTTCTTTCTAGAATTAAAGAGCTTAAAGATAATCTTGGTGATATTGGAGAGACGATTTCAAACATAGATCTAGTAATTGTAAATTTGAATGGTATGCTAGATGAATATCAAATGTTTATCATTGGTCTTGCAACTAGAGAGAAAGCACCTACTTTTTATGAATTGACATGTATTCTTTTGCAAGAGGAAGAACATAGAAAGGATCTTAACTTCAGTTCTCAGAGTTTGGATTTAGCATTGGTAGCCAAAGGGAAATAACCATAAAAAGGAAAGCCGTGGGAAAGAAACAAAGGAGGTAAGGCACATGCAAAATCACAACAAGGTATGACACCACCAATAAGAGATACCAATGTAAAGAGGAATGGTGGATGCTTCTATTGAGGTAAGCCTAGTCATTTTGCTAAGGACTATAGGAAGAGGAGATTTTATAAATCCAAATATAGAAGGAATTCAAGAAATTATGTTGATAAAGATGTCACAGTAAGAGATGATTTCAAAAATATCAAATTGTTTATTTCCAATGCTGCTTATTGATGATTCTTATGCATGGTTTATTGATTATGGTGCTTCAATTCATATGTCATGCAATAGGGATTGGTTTGAAACTTATCATGAGATCAATAATGGTTCTAATATCTATCTAGGATATTATATTGTTGGGGAATAAGGTGGAACTAGTTACGAAATACATAGATAGTTCTGCAGACAATCGAAGAGGGGATAAATTTTTGAAGACATAGGTGGTGCCTAAAGACACTGTTACAACACTTAAGCAAACACACTATGATTATACATCTCAATCCACATGATCCACATGTACTTGATTCACTTGATGGTAATGACCCAAGGGGTATGCTATTTATAGCATCAATATCTAGCCAACTTCCATAGAAGTAGGAAAATCTTGTCCACATATAACCGTTAGTTGTTAGAGTTGACTCTACCAAATCCACATTGCCTGGTCAAATCAACAAGGATGATAGACCTAACAGTCCATGTGTCCAAATCATAGTCAATTGTTGGGTTGATCGATCCATCGCCCGAATATCTTTTACTGTTGTTCGATTGTATGACTGATAGGCATGTCGACTACTCGACTAACTACTGTAGAGATCTGGTTAATTTCCTGACCGACTATATCCAGATGTAGGTTGACCACCCGATCGACTGAATCAATGAGAAGTGTGATGGACCATCAATGTTTGATGTTCCAACACCCACCCATCAACACACATCTCTTGAGATTTACGAGGTGAAATTATGTCATCATGACACCGCCCCATAATTACAGCTTCCTAAAGCCCAAACATCGTTCGAATATTGATAAATATAGCTTCAGATAAAGTTTTAGTGAAAATATCAACAACCTGATCATTCGTTCTGCAATATTCAAGAGAGACAATGTTCTCATGAACCAATTGTTTCAAATAGTGAGCATGAAGTTCAACATGCTTCATCTCACTGTGGGAAATAAGATTGTCAGCAACCTGTATGGCACTTTGGCTATCATAATAGATTGTAGTTGAGGTTTGAACAAGAAATCCAAGTTCACCTAGAAGTAGGCGGATCCAAATTGCTTAAGTACCCGCTTGAATGACGCAATGATATTTTGCTTTTGTAGTCGACAAGGAGACTACCTTCTATTTCTTGCATGACCGCAACAATGATCCAGTGTTTAGACAAAACACATAGCTAGAAGTGGACTTCCAATCATCATTGTTCCCAGCCCAATGAGAGTTCATGAAAATGATCGACGAATCTGAACTTCGACAATACTTAATACCAAAATGAGTGGTACCCTTGAGATAATGAACAATTCGTTTGACTACTTTCCAATGGCTTTCTATGGGGTCCTGCATAAACTGAGAAACCACACTAACAAAAAAAGGAAATGTCAGGCCGACTATGAGTAAGATAAATAAGACTCTCAACTAGTTGTCGATAAATTGTAGCATCGACTCAAGGTGTTTGACAAGTTTTCATGAGCTTTACTCCATATTGGGAAGGAGTAGCATGAGACTTACAATCGACCATATTAAAATGTGTCAAAAGATCCATCACATATTCAGATTGAGAAATGAAAAATCCATCACATAGTGGTAATACTTGAAGACCCAAAAGATAATGCAAAGTACCAAGATATGTCATGTCAAAGGAGTCAACAAGTTGGTTCTTCAATCGAAGAATGAGATTAGTATTATTGCTAGTAATGAGAATATCATCTACATATAAAACAACAATCAAAGTGTCTCCATTAGTATGGAGTACATATAAGCTGTGGTCAGATTCACAACATTTGAAACCAAGTCGAAGAACGAAATTATCGTTCTTAGCATACCAAGCTTGAGGAGCTTGCTTCAAACCATAAAGTGACTTTGTGATTCGATAAACCAAGGTTGAATCTATCACAAAACTAGGTGGTTGTTCCATGAAATTTTTTCCAGATAGGTCTCCATGAAGAAAGACACTCTTCACATCCATCTAATGAATTTTCCATCCAAAACAAGTAGCAAGGGAAATAATTAGTCGAATAGAGTTAATCTTTGCAACATGGGAAAAGGTCCCAGTGTATTCGATACTTTCCTGTTAAGAAAACATCTTCGCAACCAGACGTTATTTATGTCACTCAATAATACCTTCAGAGGTAAATTTGGTTCTGTGGACCCATCGACACTTCCCAACATTCTTACCTTGTGGTTGGGGAACCAAGTCCCAAGTCTGATTCTTCGACAAAGAATCAATTTTTGTTTGCATAGACTATTCCAATTCAAGTTGTCCTTGAGCATATAATTAAGCAACATGATCAGAAGTTTCAAGCACACGAGTCATCAAGGCAACACTGGCATGTTGCTTTTGATTTCAAGTTTTTCATCCAAAGGAAATATCACTCGCATCATCTTTATCAACTTCAATTTTCTTGGAAGCCCATCTCAATAGACAAGAAATAAGTGAACTATTGTTCAAGAAAATAATTCGATTAGAAGTCAGGAAAATTTTTAGTTGACAGAGATGGTGGACTAGTTGGAACAAATGTCTATAGGCTAGTAGACTCAGAGGTCAACTGTTTAGTCAAAATGGGAACAAAGTGCGACTGTCCAATCGAAGAACTTAAATATGGAACAAGAGACTAGTGTCAGAGACAACATCAAAGGGAGAATCCTATAGCAATCCAGAGGAGGCATTCAACAACTTGATGCCAGAAGACTTCTCATCAAACCATACATTTCATTTGATTATGATTTTCCATTTGATAGGGTCAAATAGTTTATAGGCTTTTGACTCTTCAGAGTATCCCATCATGATGCAAGCATGACTCTTTGCATCCAACTTCTTTCTACAATCATTGGAAATATGAGCCCATGAAGCACATCCAAAAACACAAAGGTGGCTGACCGAAGGCTTATTTCCACACCATTTTTCGACTGGAGTCATGGAAGGAACAACTCAAGTCGAGATGTGATTGAGCAGATAGTTTTCACAATAGACTGCTTCAGCCTAAAAGCAAGGGGGAATATATTTATCCTGTAAAAGACATATATCCATTTTGACTAAAGTCTAATTCTTGCATTCTGCAATACCATTGTACCGAGGTGTGTGATGAACTGATCGTTTCCAATCAATATTAGATCGAACCAGGTATTCTTCAAAAGGCTGATTTACATTCTCATTACCATTGTCTGATCTCAGTTACTTGATGGGTCAACCACATTGCTTTTCAGCAAAGGCTCTAAATTATTTGAACTTTTCAAAGACAAGATTCTTAATTTTTAGAAAATAGACCCATGTGAGATGAGAGAGATCATCAATGAAGGTCAAGATATACTTTGCGCTTGCGAGGGAAGGAATATTGATGCAACAAACATCATTGTGAAATAACTCCAAGAGGTTTTGTGCTCACCATGGTTTTCCAGAGTCAAAAGGTGACTGATGATGCTTGCCAAGCACACAACCTTTACATAATCCATCAAGGGGAAACACTTTAGGTAGACCAACAACCATGTTTTGAGTTTCCAGTGCTTGCAAACTTCTGAAATTCAAGTGTCCGAGTCTTTCATGCCAAGTTTGACTTCATTCATTAGTGTGAAAAACAAGAGCATTTGGTTCACTATCGGGTTGATTCATGTCACAAAATTTATATAGACTATTCTTCGGGTAGAGAAACCCTCTGGGGACAATCGACTAACCTTTATTAAAATCACAAAAAAAGAACCAATCGAGCCAAAATTCCACATTCTTACCTATCTGTGTTAATTGAGCAACATAAAATAGATTGTCACTGAGGTTGGGCATATGATATACATCGACAATCCTCCCACGTCGATAGGTAACATCACCATGACCAACAATATCTAGAGAAAAATCATCAACAACATAAATATTCCTCTCCTCGATGTCATTCAAGGAAGTGAATAAGGAGGCATCCTTAGCCATATGATGAGTGCACCCAGAGTCAACTACCCATTTGTTCTACGCAGAATGAGACAACAAGGATTGAGAAGTTCTTACTTGGAAGGTGAAATTATTAGGAGGTCGACATACAACAAACACATCTTCTTCAAGGTGTTACCTTCTCCTCTAAATCGTCTCTCTTCTTATAACATACTTTCTCTAGATGTCTAGTTTTTGCACAATACCGACATGTATTCTTCTTTCAACTTCGTTGGGGTGCATTTGTTCGCCCCTTAAGTTTATGGTCATGGCATCTAGGTCTCTGTGTAGAGGTATCAAATTGTACTCTTTCCCTATGATTTGACTTTCCATTTCCCTTGAGCAAGTGGGATTGATGTTTACCACCAAGATTTCCTTCTTCAAGCAATGTGTGTTGATCAATAATCAAAAGACCAAAGATACCTTCAAAGGTGTAATCCTTACCATCTTCCTTGCATTCTTTCTAGTTGGTGCATAAAGTCAAAACAAACATGTTGAATGGTGTTCTTAAATTCATCTGGACCAACTTGATGAGTTGTCCATATTTCTTTTGATAATTCTTTCCACATTCACTTAATTTCAACTGGAGTTCCTTCACACATACCAAATAGTCCTCTATTCTATCAAAATAATGAGGATCGAGAGAGATCAACTCTTTCTCCAACTGCATGAAATGGATTTTGTTGACTTTGTCAAACAATGACTTCAACTTCTTCTAGACTTGATGAGGGAAATCAATTCCATTGAGGTGAAAATGAAACTTTCGCAAGATATAGGTCATGATGATCCCCACAAACTCATCCTTCTTGCCATCCACAACAAACTTTTCTTGATCATCTGTTGAATATGGAATCACAATTTTTGTATAGTGCCATAGTCCTTTACTCTTCAACAAGGTTTCCATGTTTGGCGCTCATACTACATAATTTGATCCATTCAGAACAACATGATCAATCTTCGAAGCCATCTTCGATATCTAGATAGAAAATTTTATGTTTCAATAAGTTTCAATCAACAAACCATCNTTCAGACAAGTTAAGTTAGAGCACAAGTTGGACTTGGTCAATGTTCATAAGGACATTTATGACTGTTCATATTAGGCCAAGTTGTACTCTTTTGTATCCAAGTTGTCTTATCTAAGCAAATCCCATCCTCGATGACACTAGTATTTTTGCCAAAGGAGTCAACCTGCTTACTACATCAATGTGTTCATTCCTCCTAATGTTCACGGGAATTGAAAAAGTCATTTTTTCTTTTTCTTTTTAGTGCCATCTTATTCCATTGTTTGCATATTTAGTCTCTAATTTCTACATTTTCCATATGCTCCCCTCCATTTTTACCAAAGAGAAATGGCATGACACTAGGCCCAATGGAATCTATGTCTTTCTAGATGTGTATTCATTCACAGGACGACTTGCAAGTATGAGTTTATTGCTTTGGATGTTTTGTTATTGTCTTGCAATGCATCTTTTCTTCTAGGTTCTTGTGAGTGGATGTGCATCTCTAAGTGGTGCAACTTTTTTTTTCTCTTTCCATGTGCTTGTTAGAATAAATATAGAATTGTAGACTTGTCACTTAGGTGTCAATTTCCTAGATTATTTAGCAAACTCAGATCCACTATTTTAGGAATATATTAAACTAGAATTCCTTTATAAATTGTAATCCATTTCAAGCAAATGATCAGAGTGTGAGTGTGAGAAATCTACCTCACTTGTGTGTTTTTTCTGATCTATGATTTGGTATCAGAGTGGAAGGAGGAAGTGTGCTTTGATTTCTCATTAAGGACGTAAGGAGATTGTTCGTTGTTGTTTGTTGTTGGGAGAGTCACAATCTAGAGGGAGCCGCCTGTACATTGATATGTACACTGATCGGTACTCGTACGCTAACATGAGCACTGTTTTTTGCTCGGAGAGTTGTTGTTCATTGTGTGACGTGTGAGAAGTGTTGTCGCCGCTACTGGAAGTGTTTGCTGCCATTGCTGGTGCATGAGAAGTAATTTCTGAGGATTCATGCATGTTGTCACCATTTTAATTACTATTTGAAGGGGGAACATGCAATTGTAGATTGTAGTTGCAGTCCGGAGGTGTTGTAGTAGTTGCGTTTGACCTAAGTTTGAGTCGTAGTAGCTATGTTCGAATCAGTTCAGGAGTTCGAGGGAACAAGATTGAACATGAGATCTCTCTCAACGTTTGATCCGTGCACCAGTTGAAGAGTTCAGTCTGTGCACTAGAAGAGAAGTTTGATCCATGTGTTGGACATTACAACGATTTATGTGAAGAAAATAGGAATTGTTGGAGTCGCTCGTTGTGAGTGTACACACAACCTGTGCCTGGTGAAATTTGTAGTTGGAATTTGTTGCAGAGTTAAGGAGGCCATAGAATTTGTGCAAGGGGGGTCTGTCAAATCTTGTGAATGAACTACTGTTTGTTAGAAAGGTAATTTTTAGAATTGTTTTGTTAAAATTGCAACAATCTAATCTATTGTGAGAAAGTTTTTTTTTTGTGATGGTGAATCCATTAGCAGTTTCATATTTAAACGAGTAAACCAAGCTTGATGGTGAAAATTGTGCAAATTGGAAGTTTAAGATGCAGAATTTGATGGAAGCATACAATGTTTGGACGATTGTATCTCGACAAGAAGCCAAACCTGCA
>JZKD02S0524275.1:0-10210 GCA_000966675.3 Picea glauca
CGATCTAAGTCCAAGTACGATAAGACCAACTATTACAATATTAGGAAACTATCATAGATAACAATTACATTGTTCAGCTCTAGGATATTGGAATCATCCAAGAAGGTCATGCCCCCACCCTGCTTTCGTACTTTTGGGAGTGTAATTCCTCCCATAACAAATTGATCCTTTCCTATTCTCGTTCATTATCAAAATCACTCCCAAATCCGACACTTTGAACGCACTTTGACCCCTATCTGTCATCACTCCCTCTATGTTATCGCTTCACTCCCGAGGTGCTTGTTGAGATGCTCGTAAATTGCCCAAAATGCTCCCACACAAAAGGATGGGGTGCTTTCATTTTATTTTATTTTCTTGATAATGTGCAGTCTGTTACCCTCTCAAGGGTAACTACTTCAAGAGGTGTGATGTCGGTGCTTACAGGAGCTCTCTTTCTCATATTCTCCAGACTCAGACTTACTCTTCTAGCTTTCTCCTTCAAACATTTGATGATATTGCCTCACTCCTCATTAGATGATTCAGCCATGGTATATGAGCTCTTCTCTCATACACCTCTGATGACACATGCACTTGATTGGTGGTACACTATGCTTTTATTGCACATGGTCATGTTACTCTGGTTTACTTTTCTTTAATTCACTTGTTGTGTTATGTTCTCATGTATGGATTTGATACTTAGACATGGTGTTATAACTTCTAAGCTAGTTGTGAATGTCATAAATACCAAAGTGTGTTCTAATAACACTTCAAAAAATTAATGATTTTACTATTTCTCTCGTCGTACCATGGGGGGACATAATTTTCCTTTAAATAAACTTCATTGGGTCTTGGGTCAAGTCATACTACTAGAGATCCGAATGGTGTAACATGTTTCATATCCCTAACCATACTTAACACCTTGCGTCTTTCCAATTCATTTACATTCCATTCATAACAAAGTCATTCTTCATGTTTGATTTATCATATGTCATTCAGCAAGGACTAGCTAAGAAAACCTAAGTCAATTAAAAGCAAAAAAGGCTAGAGGTGAAAAGCAAATTAAAAAAGTTAAAAGCCAAAATGATCAAGCTTCAGCTATGCCACCTTGTTATGATGCCAAAGCCACTAGTCCCATGCTTAACAATGCATATCTAAAGAAAAAGGGACTTGATAAATGAAAGAAAGCAAGTAAACAAAGAAAGAAAAAGACAAAGAAAGGGGTAGTAATAAACAGTTATGAGGAAATGGTAACTCAGAGCTAAAGCTCCCTCTTAAAGGCTTACATGTTGAATTATTGAAGACTCCTAGCTCTTAAAGTTAGTTGGACAAGATTATTCATCATATCACCTACATCTAACTTAGTCATCTAGGAAATACCTCTTTTCTTAGGATTTGTCACATGTAACTTGTGTTATGATGTTGCTAGAAGAAATCACTTGGTGTGCACCACCTAATGACTTGTAAAGAGGTTAGACCCACCACTAATAGTGGGTGCCTTGCATTGGGATCCATGTACATGCATCGGGGGTGGCATTTATGCCTTGGGATTGATGTATAATTCCTCAATATTTGTGTACTCTCCTTGGGATCTATGACATTGCATTCGGATCTATGTTGTTGTCTTGGGATCCATCTACCTGTATACAATCATACCTATCTGCATTCGGATCCATGCCATTTTTCGTGGGATCTGTGTACTTCATTGGGATACATGTCACTACAATGGGATCTGTGACAATGTGTTGGACGATGACAGAGACTCCATATCATCTTGTGCCACATGGACCAATCCTAGAGGGTGCACTTGCTTCAGTAGAGGAATATTCATACATGTGTGGGTTTATTGCCACACGTATGAGGTTGTTGGGGTCAATTATGAGTTTGTTACACACATGGACCAGTTGTTACAAGTTATTATAGGTGGTTATGAGTTACTTGAGGTGGTCATGAGCTGATTTGACCATTTATCTCCTAGAGCGCCTCATTCCTTGAGCCACACATGTGCATATTTATTGGAGCGCCTCATTCCTTGAGCCACACATGTGCATATTTATTGGAGCACACTTTTCCTAGTGGATTATTCTTCTACACCATGGATTAATTCCTTGCTTCATGGAATTAATTAGGAGGGTGCACTTGTTCCTGGGCCCTTGGTTGACCATGCATTTGACTTGGAAAAGGTTTTTAGTTCATTTTTTGGAGGGTGCTCCACTTATTCTTTATTTTATTGGCTTGGAATGGTTTTAGACCATGGTATTGAGGGCGTCTCTTGTATTTGGTCGTGGTTTTGCATGAGCACTTTGTATTAGCTCATGGTTTTGTATTTGCACATGGTATTCACCCATGGTTTCGTGAGGTGCCTTATCTATATAAGGAGGGCTCCTCTTCATTTGTATTTGTTGGAGAATAATAACAAGAACCTAGTCTTGCCTTGCAAAAGCTACTGTGTAGTCTTGTTTATCTTAAAGGTTTATTCTAGGGTTGTATCTTGGAAAATGCTTTGTTTTTTCAAGTATCTTTCGAGGAAGGAATTGCTACAAGACTTAAGAAGAGCACCATGCCACATTGGAGGAGTATTGTAAGGTATAACTAGTTTTTCCTTAACTTCTTTGATCATCTATGTTTAGGGCTTAAAGCATTAAGCTTGGACATCTAGGGATTCTAAGTTTTTTCTTTAGGGCTAGCATAGAGTTCATCTTGTAGGACTTGGATATAGATTCTAAAGGGACCAATCCCCCTAAGGTGTTTGATATTTTTCAGGTTTTAAATTGATGCTCATAGAGCAATCCTTCTTGGTGCATATGATCTATTTTTAGACTCCCCCAACCACAAACATTTAACTTTTCCCTTTTCAATTTTTTGTGCATTATGCAATCTAGGGTTTGAGTGTTTACTTGTAGATCTAGATTGCATTTTATTCAAGTCTCTTGAGCTTAAGATCTAGATTTGGTTAGACTTGAATTTCATTCTTGCAAAATCGTTTATCCTCTCATGCTTAATCATCCAATGTTTTTTGCAATTTATCTTTTAGATCTAGTAGTTTGCTTTGTTATCTTTTGATGGATCTAATAAATAAATAACAAGTAGACTAGAACTCATGCTTCAAATATTGATAATTTATAGTCTAGATCTATTTGATGATCTTTTCATGGTGCTGGAAATGATCACCAAAGGTTTAATCCACATTGGTGCCTATTTTATCACATTATGGCTCTAACTTGTTAAAGGCAATAAATCGATTCACCAGGAATACAAACGACTTGTTCATTAAGCCCTATCTTGCACACTTTTGCTGGTTTTATCAATTGATTATGGATTTGATACCTGGGCATTTCATGTGTTGAGCTTCCTTTGGCCTGGAATTTATCAAGTTTAAATAAATCTATTGTGATGAAACTTTAAAATCTAGAATAAATTGAATTTCAACTTTCAGATCTAACGCTGGCTTATGATGACTTTGATGAGAATGTCACACATTATCTTGCATTGTACATGCTGGAAAATGTAACGGTTGATGGTACATCGTGAACATTTCACTGGATTTTTACTCTCTCAACAAAAATGAATGAACAACAACCCAACAATGGGTGAGCCCTCCAACCCTAATCCACNCTGCTGAAATTTCTGTTTCCTTTCAACTCAGCTCTGATACCATGTAAAATTTTCAGACCCCAACCCAGTTTCAATCTCGCTGATTTTTCAGCCAATGTTTAATGCCCAAACCCAGTTTTATATCAGCAAATAAAACTCAACAGAAAATTAACTTCAGAACTGAAACATGAGGATTTTCAACATCGTTTATAATGCAGAAATAAAATATCAGCAGCATATAAAACTCAAAAAATTAATGACAGAGATTTTCGGTCTAACATCGACCCTGGAAAAACCCATAAGGGGAAAACTAGTGAGAGAGGGCTTTTTATTATTTATGAGTTTCAGAGAAATTTCTTTTACAGCATATTCATCTTCAGAAATTACAAAAACTTATTTTAGACTTTCTTCTGCAAAAATCCTTCTAAACAGCCCTGGGAAAGCTCCTCGATTTTTGTGCCAGAAATTCGTACAACTGTACAGTTGTCCCAGCAATAAATGTTGTGTGGACTATCTCGATTTCTATGCCAAATTTATGCTAAGACTGTACGAAATATGTAACAGAAACAACTCGAAAACCATGCCTTTTCTTCTCGAAAACTGTGTTATACGACCCTCGAAAATCGTGCCAAAAATCTGTACGGACAGTACGAAATTTCACCCAGAAATTAATGACAGCAGGTGCCTCGATTTTTGTGCCAATAAATCACTATATGGCAGCCTTGGGATGCATGCCAAACTTCTCAGAAATGTTTTTGCTATCTCCCTCGATTTCTGTGCATAATAAATGGTTGTACGACCTCTAGAAATCTGTACCATACAGACTGCATTCAGTGTTGTACTCTGCCTTGAAACTCGTGCTAGCCTGTTGCCTTGGGATGTGTGCCCAGCTCTGCAAATGCTGCCTCTTCTCAAGCTCAACCTCTCTCTTCTCATTTTTTGCTCTCTCAACAAAAATGAATGAACAACAACCCAACAATGGGTGCGCCCTCCAACCCTAATCCACCTCATGAGGTAGGTGAGGAGTTTTCTAATCCAATGGCTGAGATTAGATTAGATGAGTGGCTGAGATTAAATGTCTCTTCATTCACCCTCACTAAAGTCATAAAGTCACCTTTTAATTTGCATCTCACAAATTAAATGACTAGGGCCCACACTAGGCATTTTCTCACCCCTTAGGTGCCTAGGGATGAGAAACACTTGCCTAGGTACTTTATTTAATTAAAAATTTAACAGTGTTGAGGTCCTTTGAGGTCAACCTTTCAAAGAGAGTGTTGGTCTCATGCCAGCATAAAGAAAGATTGAACACTAACGAAACTGGGAACAAGTCAGGCATCCCACCCACTTATCTAAGCTCAGAGCCTCAAGTGAAAAACGAAACAGGGACGAAATCTAGAGTTACCCTAAGGGTTGGACTCGAACCGGGGTGGGCTTTCCCGAAGCCCCTCCTTGGGTTGAATGACCAAAACAGGAGCTTACCTAACATCCTATTTCGACGCTTGATTTCGACACGATTCACAAGTATATCCTTCTACACCCTGTAGTGCTATCATCGGTAAGGAACACTTTGCCTAATTCTTCAACATCTCGACCCACTAACCTAACCAATGACGTTACGACCACTTCTATTAATCCTATGCGACTCAAGTTTGTTTGTCACTCTAGCTATAATCAAACTTGAATGTTAGATCAAAAACTAACATGAAAGGCCCTTAATTCCTTTTCCCCTCAAAGTTCTTGTTAGTGTTGATGTTATGGTAACGGGAGGTATTAACCTCCATGTGTAACCTTTGGACTTAGAATAGAATATTCTGGAAGAAAGAGAACCATTAACAGATGTTAGAAAACCCTAGGAGAGAAGTCGACCTCAAGAGAAATAATAATAAAGTAATAGATGCATCCAAAAGGAGAAGTCGTCCAACTGGACAAGACAGTATAAATAGGCAGGCGCCTAGCTCATTTGGATACACCCACTCAGCCAGTAAGCAATTCTAAGGAACAACTGCAGTGGCAACTAGGGCGCAAGTTTGGAGAGCAGCAGTTGCAGCTGGAGAGGGCACTAGTCTAGAGGTATAGTGCAACAACCTTTTTCGTATCTCTCTTGTGCTTCTCATGGTATAAGGTACGCCATCTTTGTATGGTTATCGCATTGTTGTTGCAGCAGTATTGTGGCTAGGGTTTTTCTGTTGGTTCTAGAGTAGGCTTGCCAGAATTATTCTAAGTAAAAGTTAAAGTGCTCGAGATGGCATTTGTGCCTATGGTTAGGTGACAATAGTGTGATATTGTCTATAGTTAAATGAGCACACCAAAATTTTAACATGGTATTAGAGATGGTTTCCTTCACAACAATCTAACCGTTGGAAGGAAGATCTTCAATTTTTCCCATTAGTAAGCTCGTTAAGCACTTTCTGATCCCACCAAGGAGTTCGCCTAAGTAGGGCGCATCTTTCCCCTGGCCTAGATCTGAAATTTTCTGAGGTTGGAAAATTAGGGTTTCCTCATAAACCCTACGTTGCAAAATTAGGTTTTCCTCATAAACCCTAAGTCAAGGCGTCAAGTAGTTAAAGGTTGAATTGAAGGCAGAATGACTCCCAATACCAAGATTGATGAGAATCTTGAGGGTGCTAACAACTTTTGAGCATGGAAGTATAGAGTCAAGCTCATTCTAGAAGAGAATGACCTAGAAGGATTTATAGAAGAAGAAATTACAAAGCCAGAGGGAGATGAAGCTAAAGCAAAGTACAAGAAAAAATATGGTTAAAGCAAAGAGAATCAATGTTGATTATATTAAGGATAACTTGATCCCTCATGTTTCATTAATGAAGAGTCCCAAGCAGATGTTCGATGCACTCCAAATTATTTGAAAGAAAGAACATCAACCAAAAGATGACCTTGAGAATTCAACTTAAGAATGTGAAGATGCAGAACTCAGAATCTATCCAATCCTACTTCACAAGAGTATCCCAGATTAAGGAGCAACTTGAGGCTATTTGAGATTCAGTAGAAGAAGCAGAATTACTGATGACCACATTAAATGGTCTCCCAAGATCATGGGAATCATTTATTCAAGGAATCTGCTCAAGGAAGAAATTAACTAAGTTGAGCAGACTATGGGGTGATTGCACTCAAGAAGAATCCAGTGTGTTTGCAAGAGAAGAGAAACTAGCCGATGATGATCAAGCACTTGCAACTCATGCAGGGAAAGGGAAATGCAAGAAAGAGGTTCATCATCATCACAAGAAGTTCCATAAAGGACAAAAGTCTCAAAAAGATTACTCAACCTTCAAATGTTTCATTTGCCACAAGATGGGACACATTGCAAGGAATTGTCCTAATGCAAAAGACCAGGTTAGAAAAGGAAAGAATAAGAGACACCATGCTCATGCCGCAGAAGACGATGAACCAGTACAAAAGAGAGCAAAAGAAGAACAATCACTCATGGAAGTGATACTTGGCTTATTGACCATCTACTTGGCTTATTGACAGTGGTGCTTCTAAGCACATGACCAGCTACAAGGACTCACTTTCAAGTTTAGTTCAAAAGGAGTCAACTCATAAGGTGAAGTTAGGAGATGATTATCAATACCCCATCAAAGGCATAGGAGAAGCTTCCTACAAATTGGATTCAGGAAAACCCTTCAAGATGATAGATATTTTATATGTTCTCGGATTGAAGAAAAATCTCCTTTCTATCTCATCATTGGAAGAGAAAGGATTTAGAGTTGCCTTTGTAGATGGAGAAGTTCTCATGTGGCCAAGAGGAAAGACCATAAATGAAGCAATCGTGATTGGTGTCCGAGGAGGACTATACAAGTTTAAAAGACACTCAAATTCAGCATTGGTGCACAACACTGTCAACCCGAGTGAGTTACGGCACAGAAGACTTGCTCACATTCACTATAAAACATTACCAATCATGAGCAAGATGGTGATAGGTTTGCCAAAAATTCAAGACAGTCATGAAGGCATATGCAAGGGATGCGCTCAAGGAAAGAATGTGAAGAACCCCTTTCCAAGCAGTGATAGCAAAGCAAAAGGATTCTTGGACCTTGTTCACTCAGATGTGTGTGGACCAATGTCAGCCTCCTCTCTAAGCGGGTATGTATACTATGTTTATTTTATTGATGATTATTCACGTAAGACTTGGATTTAAATTTTTAAATGCAAAAGTGAAGTGTTCAACAAATTCAAAGAATTCAAAGCAATTGTGGAAAACCCATCCGAAAAGAAGATAAAGATCTTGAGGTCAGATAATGGAGGAGAGTACACCTCAGATGACTTCAAGACATTCTGCAGAGAGGTCGGGATTAAGAGCGAGCTCACTACTACCTACAATCCTCCACAGAATGGTGTGGTAGAAAGAAAGAACCATACAATAATGGAAGCAGTAAAATCCATGATCCATGATCAAGACTTACCAATGCACCTGTGGGCAGAAGCAGCCAGGACCACTATATATGTGAGAAAAAAAGTCCTCATCATGCACTTGGGAACAAGATACTTGAGGAAATGTTTTCAGGAGAAAATCCAGAGGTTAGCCACTTGAGAGTTTTGGTTGTCCAGTATACATACATGTTCCCAAGGAGAAGAGATCGAAGTTGGACTCTTCAGGAAAGACGGGAATATTTGTGGGATACATTGAATCATGGAAGACATATAGAGTTTACATTCCTGGTCACTGAAAGATCGAAACTAGCAAAGATGTCACCTTTGATGAAGATACAGCTTTCAGCAGATCAAGGCAAAATCATTTAGATGAGGTCCATGATGAAGATCCTGTAGCCCCCAGGATTGCAGATACAAAGGGAGATAAGAATGTTGTACCAAAAGAATGTGATCAAGAAGATCGCGACATGACTGAACCTCAGAGACCTAAAGATCCACCCCAAGATAAGACTAAGAAAAGAAGACCATCTTGGGCTCGTGAGATCATTCAGGATGTAGAGAAGTATGGTGCTCCAGATGGAACTTTCAGAGAAAGCAAGAAGCCAAAACAATTTTCCAGTTACATGGCTTTACTTAGTGCAATTATTGATGTAGAGCCTACATGTTATGAAGAGGTTGCAAATAAGAAAGAATGGAAGGATGCCATGACTGAGGAGTACCAGTCCATCATCAAGAATGATGTGTGGGATGTAGTTCCAAGACCGAGAGATCAGTCGGTGATAAGCTCAAAGTGGATTTACAAAATAAAACATTCAGCAGATGGAAGCATTGAGAAATATAAGGAAATATTTGTGGCACGTGGATTCTCCCAAAAAGAAGAAATAGACTATGAGGAGACATTTGCTCGTGTGGAAAGATACACTTCAATCAGGACCATTCCTGCGCTAGCTGCGGTAATGAAATGGAAGATACATCAGATGGATGTAAAAACAACTTTTTTGAATGGTATGATTGAAGAGGAAATGTATGTGGAGCAACCAAAGGGTTTTGAGACACATGACAGGCAGTCTCATGTGTGCAAGTTGAAGAAAACCTTATATGGATTAAAGAAAGCACCTAGGGCATGGTATAGCATGATTGATAGTTTCTTGATTAGCTTGGGCTTTACTAAGAGTAAAGCAGATTCCAACCTTTACTATAAGGTTGAAGATGGTAGACTAGTGATACTACTATTGTATGTGGATGAGTTGTTTCTAACAGGAGACGAAAAGCTCATCACAAAGTGTAAGAGCAAACTTAATACAAAGTTCGAGATGAAATACCCAGGTATGATGCATTACTTTTTGGGTCTATAGGTATGGCAGAGACCGAAGGAGATTTTCCTTGGTCAAGGAAAATATGTTGTAAAGATTCTGAAGAGATTCTGAATGTTGGAGTGCAAAGCCATGCCTACACCTATGGTGACAAATTTGAAGTTACTAAGTGATACAACTTCAGAGACAGTAGATGCCACCATGCACAAACATATAATAGGTTCGTTGATGTACTTAACGAACACAAGACCAGATATATGTTTTGTGGAGAACACTTTGAGTCAGTATATGGTTGAGACGAGACATGTTCACCTAGTTGCAACAAAACATGTGATGAGGTACCTAAGGGGTACAGTTGATTATGGTCTCAGATATGTTTTGGATTGTGAGATAAGCCTGCAAGGCTATGCTGATCCAGATTGGGCCGATAGTGTTGTGGACCGGAAGAGTACATCCGAATCTCGCTTCAGTTTGGGATATGTTCTGATCTCATGGTTTAGCAGAAAGTAGACCTGTGTGGCACTCAATACGGCTGAGGCAGAGTACATAGCAGCGTGTTCAGCATGTAGCGAAGCAGTGTGGCTTCGAAAGTTTCTTACAAGGCTATTTGATCTTGAGTTAGAGGAGACTTGCATCTTTTATGACAACCAGAGTTGCATAAAGCTGACAGAGTGTAAAATTTCCAGGTCTTATCAGCAGTCTTCTTGGTCTGTCTTTGACCAAGCTAAGACACTAAGTTTTCTTGCTGTCATAAATTTTAATTCTGCTGTTTTATAACAGCCAACTGTAGTTTTTGGTTTAGCTGATATGTTATGGTTGTTATCTCTGTTTGGGTGCTCTAGCAAGTAGTTTCATGTTAGGAAAAATACATACATGCTTTCCAAATAATAACAACACACCTATTCTATCTTTTATGCTGAAATATGGACAGAAATAAGAGC
>JZKD02S0524319.1:16342-54640 GCA_000966675.3 Picea glauca
TATCATCATCGTCATCAATGTCATTTTCGAGCATATTTTCATCGACATCATCATCAAGAATTGCAATATTGTCTCCTACGCCTGGATCATGATCTTCTTCGTCTTCTTCATCTTTCGACCCTGCATGATCTTCCGAGTCTGTCTGATCTATCGAATCATCTTCTTGATATTAAATATCATCTTCTTCCTGTAAATGAGTATACTTAATTGGCCTTCCTCTTGGATCATATCTAACAACAAATGACCAATCCCTCTCACCTGGAAGATTTAAGTAAAAGGCTTGTTCACACTAGCTTGGAAAAACATAGCGATCATGTCCTCTTTCAAACACCATTGTTTTAATCATTGGAAATCCATTGGCATGTTGAATAATAGTTCTTTCCTCATCGCGTTCATGCATTCGTAACCTATACCATTTGACATCGAACAAAACTAATTTGAAGGAATTAAAGTCACACTCAAGTATATCATTTAAATACACATAGTATCTATTTTCCTATTCTCGGGGATGTTTGTCACTCCTAGAGGAAACATTAGTGACCTGGAATACTGCAGTTATCCCACTATCAGAAATTTTCCTGGTTTCATCCAATTGTTTGATGCGAAATTTATGGCCATTGCACCACATACACTTGTGGTGTTTCAATTGCAATATGCCAGATATGTAAAAGATGCATTATCAATTAATAAATTAACATATATATATTTATATAACTTCGAAAGTATCTGAAAAATATAGTACACATGTAGCCACATTAATATAATATAAAATAAGTGAATAAAATGGGTGAATTTTCTTACCTGTCCATCTTTCAAACCATATGCTAAATCAATTTCCCTTTGCGTAACATTGGCATCTCCGTTACAACGAGCTTCTCTAACCAATTCAGATAGTTGTTTCCATGATAACCTACCTTCATTATGTTGTTTACATATTTCAATCCATACATCCATCCTCTAAAGATTATTTGCAATGTATAAATGCAGTGCATCCGACTCTTGAGCAACTGAATCAAAAAATCATAATTCACCAATATTAAATATTAGTTATAACGTCCAATATGCAGGTTATAAATATTAATAATTTATGAAATAAATTATATTAATATATTAATGAGTATGATCATATACACAAAAAATGAAACTTAATATGTATTATTAATATAAATCTCCACAATTATTAATATATTACCTCTCATTTTTTTCATTCTACCTTTCCCCAACAAATTCCCCTGATCTTCAAATTTTTTGATGGAGTTCACATCCCAAATGAGATCCACTACATGCATAGTTGGCACTGCTAATTTAGGAAGATACTGAATAATATACACCATGGATTGATATACCATATATCCCTCCACCATAGAACCCTCAGGATGTGCTCTTTGTCTAACCAACACCTTCAATGCTTTCAAGTGTCTCTCCACCATCCACATTGACCTTGTGTGAACAGGTCCACAAATTTCAATATCCTCAACTTGGTGTATGAGGTAGTGTTCTTGTGCATTGGAAAATGTTGGAGATACATACTTTTTCATTTCACACATTAGACGAGGAATTTATCTCTTCCAATACTTTATATCATCTTCATGGATTTCTTTCAATGACAATCGTCTACATGAGATCATGACACAAGAAAATAACATGTTTCAACATAACACAATATAAGATATTACATTAGAAGTAAAACACATGTCATTAAGTACAACAATAATTTGAAAGAATATTTTGCATATAAATACAACTACTTACCTCATGTATTTTCCAAGATCATATATAAATTGTTAGACGTTGTTGTCAAAGTTGTTTGGGAGAGATAGTGATAGAACATATTGTAACACAAAAATGAATCGTTATTTGTTTCAACCAAAGTAGACAAATATATATATATATATATATATAATAAAATATGTATAAGGCCAATATATATAAATATGTATACCAAAATTATTACCGTAATGAAGATATGCCAATCATGTGTTTTTACCCTACCATATTCACCTTTCTTCATTAAGATATTATTTATGTTTGAAGCAAAACCCATGGGAAATTTAATTCTTTGAATGACCTCTTTTAGATCATTGCTTTGTTGCTCTGTTAATAACCATGGAAGGTTATTTCGGTCTAGTACTCCATCTAATCTATTTGAATATCAGATCACACTTCACATTGCATGATTGGCTTCTTGAATGTTAGTACAAATTTTGACAATTTTTTCTTTGTCTCTCCTACCATCTATGATTCGCCATAACGTTTTTGTCACATTCTTCCCGATATGCATTGTATCAAACAAATGAGCTATTTTTAGCTCCTCACAGTAGGGAAACCTCATGAATTAAGAAAGATAACATTGCATTCCCCATGGAAGCCCATTATTAATATCTTCATGATGATGGTGGTCTTCATGATGCATAAAATAAATCACAAAAATTATTATCAAATATGGTAAAATATATTCAATGATTAAAATAAATATTCAAAACATTACATGATCTACGATACATAAATAAATTGACTACCTTGATGATTTCTATTATATTCCAACCTCCATAGGTGAGGTGTCATTCTTCGTGGTTTTAAACCAGTCTCTTCTTTCCCATTGAAAATAAATTTTTTAGTAGTACGATACCTATGGTTCTTAGGGAGGAGGTGCCTATACTCATCAAACACCACCGTTCCTAAACTTTTTGAATGACGATACTTCATCTTAGGGCCACAAACTTGACATGCAAATTTACTCTTTGTTTGAAGACCTGGACGAAATTGATTAATGTCAATTATACGATGATATTATTTAAAAATTAAACATGCACCATGATAACATTAAAAAATTATATAGTATTAAAGAGAAATATTAGAATGCTACATACCAAAAAAATCTGTTAGTCCAGGGGCATCATGAATTGTCAATAAAATTATTCCACGGAATTTAAATTTCTTCTCCCCAATTGGTTTACATATGTCATACATTGTGATGTCAGCCCATAACTTTAGTAGCCCTAATTGTTTGAAATTACACATAATTACTATAGGAATGATATCATGCAATATATATAAGTAAATAAATAAACAAAAGATATTATGCAAAAATTGAAACAAATGAAATTGTTACATTCAAAAAATTAATGTAAACAAATACCTGGAACAATCATTGTCAATATTATGTGCTCCCTCTTTATTGACATCCAAGGAGGAAAGTTATTGTTGATAACAAAAATAGGCCACACTAAGTAAATAGACCTAATCTCTCTGAATGGATTAACACCGTCAACTGCTAGTGAAAGCCTAACATTACGAGGTTCATCTTTGAAATGTGCCCATTTTTCCTCAATTTCCCTAAATGCAGAACCATCAATAGGCATTCAAAGAACACCATCTCCACTTCTATTATGTGCATGGTAATCCATAAATTGTGCTATGCTTTCACACCTGAACAATCTCTGCAAACGTGGAATTATGGGAATATGAGGAAGAACCTTTCGAGGCACCCTTTTTGTTACTTGATCGATTCGATATATACTGATAAGACATTGCAGACATTCTTTTTTCGAAATATGTTGTCCATAATAAATAATATGATCATTAGGACATGCATCTATAGTTTGATAATCCATTCCAATGCCTTTCATAATGACATGCAAATCTCGATATGTGCAAGGTAAAATATTTGACGATGGTAAAAAAAATTCACCTAACAATCTACAACATAATAAAGAACTAGTTAATGTAAAGAATATTAATCCTAAAAATTGCATTCTTATTTTACACATTAATTAACACTAAAAAAAAATAGAAAAAAATCATCATTTATGTATAATATGAGATGAAACATATTACATACCTTAGGATTTGTGTCGTACAATTGTTTGACAAATTATTCATAACCTTTAAGTTCACTAGCAGCAATGTAGCGGAGAGAAGATTTGCTATTGATCCTTCATAAAGTCATTTATTTTCCTTTTCTAATAGAGGTTCATCATAAATACCAACACTGTCCCCATCCTCATCTAGCTGTGAAAACAAATATTGGATCATTTTATTTGTCCCATCATCTTCTTCCATGGGATCATTAACTTCATTTGTCCCATCATCTTCTTCCGTGGGATCCTCATTTGCTTGGTAATGTTCCTCAGCTTGTACAACATCATTTCTACTACTACTTGGTGCAATATTCTGCAGAAAGTTAGAGGGC
This sequence comes from Picea glauca, assembly GCA_000966675.3. NCBI lineage: Eukaryota > Viridiplantae > Streptophyta > Pinopsida > Pinales > Pinaceae > Picea > Picea glauca. The sequence goes on from JZKD02S0524319.1 coordinate 20,535, forward strand.
AACTCTAACTTTATAATTACAAACAATCATGCAAAATTAGTGTATACTATAACAAACATTCAAACAATATATATACATATATATATAATTTTATATAAAATTGAAAATATAAAAATAGATAATGAATATATAGTTAATTACCATAAGATGATATTCATTCGATTCGCCATCAATGTCCCCATATTTCTCACAATGTTTTGTAGTTGTTTCTATTAAAATTGTTATGGGACATATGAGGCAACATTTTGTAACATCCCGCTCTGGCTCACTGAGAAAACTTATTCTTTGAGGACACTTGCTCGCAAGTGATCCGGACTTTTATGATGTTAAACCATTTATACTTGATTATGATGTGATTGATAGACGACATGATGTTTTACTATTTGATGTAGACAGGTGCTATTGACTCAGTTTTATTGAGTGTGCAGGGTTTTGGACCTTGAGGATGCAAGGGCATCGGTGGAACCCCTTGGACTCCGGATTGAGTCAGGGAGTGTGCTATTTGGGTTGATTTATTTACTGTGATATTTAATTGATTTGATGATTTGATGTTGACATGTTCTGAAATGATTGTCGATGATGCAAGATGATGATAGCTTGCCGACCAAACTCACATATGGAGTAAAGGGGCCACACACGATTTCCAGAGAGGCTGAGGGAGAGGGGTGGACAGCAGCCCTTCCACTGCCTACTAGCACTCCTGCCGTGGCTCAAACTATAGGTTAACGATTACCTAGTTCGAGAGGATCCATGATGCCGTGAGGGCAGACTGCGACAGTCACTCATGATGATTCTAATGGGCACACAATAGGGTGGGAGCCTTATTCCTTAGAGCCCTTACTCTCCCACAAGTTTACTTGGCGGAGTGTTGACTCCAAGGGTTATAGATGTCTACCAATCAGTTCAGTTGGCGAGTGGCACCCTTGGAGCATGTGGTGCATCCTGAAGGGCACGTCGCACAAAAGAAACACAAGAAGCGAGTGGCACCCTTGGAGCACGTGGTGCATCCTGAAGGGCACGTCACCCAAAGGAAACGAACGAGGCGAGTGGCACCCTTGGAGCACGTGGTGTGTCCTGAAGGGCACGTCGCATTGATGTGGATGAAGGAAACAAAACTAAATAGCCCTAAGACAATAACACCTTAAGAAATCCTTAAACAACTCCCCTAACCCAGTGTCGCCCAGTTCAGAATCTAAGTACTAAGTCTAAAACTTTTAGGGTAAAAATTTAGTCTAACCTTAAGAACAAAACCTGGAATAAAAATAAAAATTTAAACAAGAACCCACCTAAGTAATAGTTGGGTCTTCATAAAATTCTTGGGGTGATGACGAGGGTAAGATTTAAATTAAAACTAATGGTTTTAAAATTTTACAAAGAAGAAATTAATTGCTAACTTGTGGAAGAACAAAAGATATTAAATAAATAATAAATGAAAGCATTAATTAGCGCATTTACCTTTTTGGTCTTTTAGAAAAAAGGAAGGGATTAATAAAAATAGGGAAACAAAGTAATAAAGGAAACATAGACAATTAATAAGTAATAAAATTATTTAACGCGCGGGAGTATAAAAAGTTATGATTTTAAAAATAAAATGAAAAGATTAATTAGCGCATTTACCTTTCTGGTTTAAAAAAAAGGGTGGGGGGGGGAAGAAAGGGAATAATAAAAATAGGGAAATGAGCTTTTAATAAATTTTAAGAAAATAATTTTGGATAACGTGGGGGATGAGTGACACTTGTAAGACAGAGATTTTTAGAGGGTTTTCATTAAAACTTAAATTAAATGTGATTAGGGCAAGAGGGGGTCTCAAGACTCTATAAAAGAAAGGGGGATGAGGGGAAAAGGGGGTGGGTTGTTAGGTATTGTTATGCTACTGAATTTGGACTGGATTGATTGCTTGTGAGGAGTTGGGATTTTCTTAGCTGGGATTAGAGTGGTAGCTCAGCCTTGGAGGCGAGCTGGGAAGCTAGGCATACCTTCTGGATTTGTGTGTCCCCTTTTCATCTCGGGGGGCTAAGGGGGAAGCAAAGTACCCCTAGCGATTGGCTGGGAGGTACCGGTGAGGTCTCTACGGTCGACGAGCGGGATTGGCACGGAGCACAAGCACGGGATAGCGTCCTCGGGTTATCAGCCAACGGTTACAGGTACACAAACGTGTTTGTTGGTTTTAGAAAAAAAAGAAAATTGTTAATGTGTATATATGAATCCTAATGATGTTGATTGATGCATTAATTTATGGATCATTCCACCTCCTTGTTATTCATTTTCTGCGCCTTGTCAGATATAACCCTTGTGATCCTCTCGCTAAGCTAATCTTAGGGCCTTAGCTTTCTCTTCTGCTGTCAACATTTTTATTTGGTGTTCTGAAATGAAAAAAAAATTATTCATTTAAATCTGCTATTGGGTGCTTGATGGACTCCCTAGTTTTTTTTTATTTACTTTTGTGATTTAGTTGTGTAACGGGTGTAAAAACACTAACGCTGCTATTGTTTTTGGCATAAAGTGGAAAAGAAAAAGGATTATGGCTACGGCGACTGCAATATGTGATTGTTGTAAAATGTTTGTCCCTGAGTTGTTAGATAACGACTGATCTAGCCTTGCACTCCTCCTACTGTTTGCTGCGATATTCCTTGGGATTTCCTGGGTATAGAATTTCTGCGTTTTATTTTTATCTTTTTCTTCACCGATTATGCAAGGGCATTGTTTCCTTTTTCTGATTTATAACCTTTTACAGTCTGTCAGTAGTACTCCTTAGTATCTCTACAATATCTCTCTGAAGAGTGAACATGAATTCCTGGTTGGCAATTTACCCTTGGGTTTAGTTGAGCTTCTTTTGGGCAAATTTACCTGTGCATCATCAGGTTAAGCAAAAAATTTGTTGCTCAACTCCACTCCAGTGAACTAGTAAATGGTGACAGAACTGATGCATGCGGTATCAGAGCCTACGTAGTGTTTTTGGATAGATTAAGGACTCCATCCTTCGGGCTTATAATTAAAATCTTGTTGATCAGCCTTTTTCATTTGCAATGTCGTTTTCTTAACAGGGTTTTTTTTAGTTGGGCTCGGGTAGTCATTTCGCCCCCTCCTCTTGATTGGGGTTCATGATGTCCCCCTTAATACATAAGAGGAACTCGATCAACGATTGAAGCGTGACTGAAACCTTGCGCAGTGGTCACTCAGGCAGCATGCGCTGCCTGTGTGTTTTCCCCCGATTTCGAGACCCCTTCGCTGGGGCGTTCTTCATGGCGACTCCTTTCTACGTTTCATCCTTCAGCCAGTGGGTAATGGCACTTCCTTTTCCACTCAACAAAATCCTGACGCTCCTTAACTGGACTAAATCCTTCCATACTGTGGATTCCTACCATTAAATGTCGGCGATAACTTGACCCCTGAACGTGTAAGGCCACATCATTCTGCATGGCAGTTTTGCAAAAAGGATTGTGCTGGAGATCCCTTAACCCTGCATGGTCGTTCCAAGAAAAAAAAAGGGGATTTAATATTAAAACATAAAGTCTCTTCCTTGCCTCGAAACTAATGCTCCTTTTCTGCCCTCAACCCCAGCAAAAAAATGGTAACGGTAACGCGTAGCGTTGATCCAGGCAACAAAAAAAAAAGGGGGGAAATTTCTGGGGACGACAGCCCTGTGTAGTGCTCTCTGACAGGTCAGAGGAAGGATAAACGTAGTTTCCCTTTTCCAGATCGTTTAATTGCTTTTCTGTAATTTCTTAGATTCTGTCAGTCTCACCTGCACCGATCCTTCCTAGATTAGTGGCACTGTAATCGTTTTGCTCTTGGGTTATAACAAAGACCCTTATTTTTATTTATGCTGAAAAAAAGGTGAAACATGGAAGGCTCTAACTGTCCACTTGCCTAAATTTTAGTAACTTGTTTTTATTTAGCTTTTTATTAATCAAGCAGTGTTTTCCAACTCGTTTTACTTCTAGTAGTTTTAATAAATGTACTTATTTCCTTGGAATAAGGACGCATAATTGAATGACCTTCCTTCTGTTTAATGTTTTTTGTGGTGTAGCAGAGCCGAATTTTTCTAAGGCCTTTATTAGTTCACATGAACCCTTCTGCTCTTGTCTATTTGGAGAGCTTCTGTTATACCGCCTTTCCTTAAATAGGTTCATAACTTGGCTTTTGTTGTTCCTTGTATTGCCTTTAGTTTTCCGATATTCTCTTTAACTATTTCAAAAACAAAAATATAAGCTTTAGCCCAATAGTACTCCATAAGAGATTCACATTTTCAAGAATGTCATAATTAAATATTCAATGATTGTTATTAAGGGATTCTCATCTTTTTGTGATTGTCATAGTTAAATATTTAGAGATTGTTATTAACGAACCTCCAAGGTAATTATAACCAGCCTAATTCTTATTTAGTATGGTATATATGTTTTCAACATATTTTCTCTTAACTTGGATAAGAAGTTTTTGTGTTCATTTAGTCTTTCTAATCTTTTCAGTTTAAGAGGCAAGTTGTTTTTATTGTAGTCCCTTTTGTAGTTGGGTTTTGACTAACTTGAAGTACCTTCTTATTATTTATCCCTTAAATATGTCATTATGTACCTTAGACATGCAAGGCTGGGCTTGCTTTGGGGGTCAGGATAGACGGAGTCAATAGCCTTATTGGTTGTTTAGTTATCATTGTCTTGTAAAGAGATTCTTTTTATTGCAAAGTGATGGTAATTTAAAATGTAACGGGTCATCATTTTATGGTAATGATAATATAGCTCCATTCTCAATGTTAACAATTAAAATGTAAAGTTATTATCTTTTCAAATTGCAATGTTATTGTAAACTAGAAAGCAAAGATATGATGGTGTTATGGTGATGTTATGGAAATTTCAATATGGTCCATGACCCATAAAATATAGGGTCCTTGACTCTAGTGCAATCAATTATTATGATTTAGTAAACGGGGATTGCAGTCAACCTAATGTGCATTATTTAAGGGAGTATTGGTAACTTGTTGTTTAATAGAAGTCAATGGAGTAAATGGTATGTATTTAATGTCGTTGAGACTCTCTAGTGGTTGGTCGTTGTCGGAGTCCTTCTGACTTGAGTCATCCGTAGAGGTCGTGGTTGCCCATGATTTTGTGGTACTTGGTTGTCTTTCTTTGCGTGGTCTGCTTGTGTCGGGCGGGATGTATACACTTCCATGTAGCCTTAGTATATAAATTTGTGTGTGTGATTATTTTTTTGTAAAGAATCCAGTGCCGTATCAAGAGTCTCGGGCCCTTTGAAGGCAGGGTTTCCACTCTTGTGACACACCTGACGGAGATTACTAGTTTCTTCCTGAGCAGTCAGCCAGGAGCCTATCTGACCTTCTCTCTCTCCGGAGTAGAGAACTAAGATTAAACGCCTTGCTTTCCTATGCAGAAATAGTAAAAGCTACTATTATGGATTCCTCCTTGTGTCTATGGTCGTTAATGCTTGTAGTTACCTGTTGTTCACCTTGTGTCTTCTTGTTGTGATCATCGTGGTTGCGTCTTGTTAGTCATCAGGTTTAGATGTAGAGTCAAGTGTGTCTGTTTCCCTTCTACCCGCACGCACATACTTTCAAAAAAAAAAAAAAAATTTGCACCTGTTATCAGAGTTGTTGCCGTAACTAGGAGGGTCGTTACATATGGTATCAGAATTGGTTCGACCCACGGCTGGGGATTCGCCATGTCTTCGTTGACATGATTAGATTGATTATACTGTTGTTGATCGAGTTGATTGTGTGCATGAAGGTAATCATGGTTATAGGACGTCGTGGAGGTAGACAACAGGGTGCTAGGGGAGGAGGCATGATGCCTCTAGTAGCATCCACGCCTGAGGGGTCTAACCCCCAGGGAGGCGAGCAGGTTATCGAACAGAAGCAGATAGTGGTTGGCGATGTTATTGGGATGATGAGATCCTTTTAGTGCATGTCTGAGGCTCTGATTAGCTGATTGGATATAGACGAGGCCAGGGCGTCGGCACCCGCTGAGGTTCTGCCGCATGCACCGGACGTTACAGGTAGCATTCACCGTGAACTCGAGAAGGTAAAATTTTCTGAGTTCTTGGGTGCCCCAGATGGCACCGCCACCGAGGAATGGTTGGAGAATATGGCGATGTGCTTCGCACTTTGCGATTATACCTCCAACATGAAGGTCTGCATGGCGGTCTTTCAACTGAAGGGGAGCGCTCTTCTATGGTGGAAGATGCTCCTGCCACAACTGAACATGGTCGTTGAAGACGTGTCATGGGAATTGTTCGAGGAACGGTTTCGAGAGAGGTACCTTTCAGAGGAATTCATTGAGCGTCAGCTCAATGAGTTCAACGTATTACGACAGGGAGGTCGTACGGTGCCCGAGTATGAGGCACGTTTTATGGAGCTGCTCCGGCATGCTCTGCACCTTAACACAGAGAAACTCAAGGTCAACCGGTTCATGTTTGGCCTTAATGGAAGCTTGCATGAAAAGGTTAGGATTTTGATGCCTCAAACCTTGCACGATGTCGTCCAAAAGGCCCTCATAGTAGAGGAGGAGCTTATCAGTGGGGGTCAGACCAGGACTCCAGCGAGACCCGCAAGGCAGGGTTAATCTGGAACGTTGCTGCATCAGACACCAGCGAGGCATACGCCAGGATATTGTGGCTTCAAGAGAGGATCCACTTTCACTACACCCAGACGACCGCCGCCTCAGCAGCGGGCACCTTATCGGGGACCACCGCATCAACAGCAGTGTCGCCCGCAGTAGCAACAGTTTAGGCCTGATCAGTAGAATAGACCTGGGTTCCAGGCCGGTGGGTCGTCATCTTCTTCGTCAGGTACCAGAACTACTAGGCTGAAGAAGGGGTGTTTGACGTGTGGGGAGCCACACTACCAGCGCGATTGTCTTGTGGAGAGGACCAGAGTGTCCGAATCAACTAGACCCACTACAATGGGAGATATGGGAAAGTCCCATCGGATTCATGCAGCGGTGAATAACCGCCAGGCAGAGCACTAGTCGACTGTTCTTGAGACGACAGGTACTGTCGTTGACCATACCCTTAGTATTTTGATAAACCCAAGTGCTACTGAGATTTTCATTTCTGGTGCAACGCTAAAAAGGATTAAGGTAAAGGTAGTCGAATAGGATGAGTTTAGCTTTGTAGAGATGGCTTCAGGAGCCAAACAAAAGGTTGGAGGAAAGGTTATGGGCTATACCCTTAACCTGGGAGAGTTTGTCACAAGGGTCAACCTGTACGTCATGATCTTAGGATCTTATGACGTCATGATTGGTATGGATTGGTTGGAATCGCATGAGGCGATACTCAACTGTAAGAAAAAATGGTTGATCTTGGTCAATGATGAAGGACAAAGAAGTTTGATTGTAGGACGGAACCAGGGATTATCCCTGAGGTTCGTCTCTTCCTTATAGTTACGGAAGAGTATGCGCAAGGGGTGCAAGATTTATGCGATCCTCGCACTAAATGAAAAGGGAGTAGCGGAAGGTCTAGAACACCTTCCGGTCGTGAAGGAGTTTGCGGACGTATTTCCAGAGGAGATACCTGGGATGCCGCCAAAGAGAGATTTGGAGTTTACTATAGACTTGAAACCGGGGACTGAACCGATAGCAAGAACGCCTTATCGGATGTCGACCCCGGAGTTGCAAGAGTTGAAAATGCAACTGAAGGAGTTGCTGGACCTGGGACTGATACGCCCTAGTGTGTCACCGTGGGGTGCACCGGTTATTTTCATACAAAAGAAGGATGGATGATGGAGGCTTTGCATTGACTACCGTCAACTGAAAAAGGCTACGATTAAGAATCAGTATCCCTTAGCAAGAATTGATGATCTGTTCGATCAAATGAAGGGTGAAACGGTGTTCTCCAAGATCAATTTTCGATCAGGGTATCACTAGTTACGGATCAAGGAGGATGATGTCCCTAATACCGTCTTTAAGACGAGATTTGGACATTACGAATTTACTATTTTACCATTTGGACTGACAAACGCCCCAGGGGTATTCATGAGTTTGATGAACAGGGTGTTCCACGAGTACTTGGACAAGTTCGTCCAAGTATTCATTGACGATATCTTTATCTACTCTCGGACGACGGAGGAGCATGACGAGAACTTGCGCTTGGTACTACAGTGTCTACGAGAGAACAAATTGTATGGGAAGTTGTCCAAATGCTCTTTTTATCAATCGAGGATTCACTACTTAGGGCATGTCATCTCTGGCGAAGGTATCGCTATGGATCCAGCTAAGGTTGAGGATATTATGAAATGGCTTGTGCCGACGAATGTCACAGAAGTGTGTAGTTTTATGGGTTTAGCAGGATACTATCGACGGTTTGTCGAGGGATTTTCAAAGATAGCAAATCCGATCATGGAATTGCAGAAGAAAAAACAAGAAGTTTGTTTGGATCGAGAAATGCGCGGAAGCATTCTGGAGGCTTAAGGAGTTGTTGATGACAATGCCAATACTAAAGGTCCCTAAAATGGATGTGGACTTCTTGGTATGCACTGACACATCCAAGGAAGGTTTAGGCGGAGTCTTGATGCAAGACAGATGAGTGATTGCTTACATTTCAAGGAAGATGAGAAGGCATGAGGAGAACTATGCGACGCACGATTGGGAGTTATTAGCCATCATATATGCCTTGAAGGTTTGGAGACACTACCTTGTTGGATGAAAATTTGAATTAAAGACTGATCATTGTGGACTACAACACATTTTTACGCAAAGCGACCTGAACGCGTGACAATGGCGTTGGTCGGAATTGCTTAGCGAGTACGACTTTGAGATTACTTACATAAAGGGAACAGTGAACCAAGTAGTTGATGCTTTGAGTCGGAGACCACGCATATTTTTGGTGTTTCCTTTTCAGACGAATCTACATGAGAAGATTCTCACTTTACAGCATGATGATGACTGGTACAAAGAAGTCGAGGATTTTATCAGACAAAACACAATGATGGTACCCCAATATGAGGGATTTTCTTTTGATAGCAATGGGTTATTGAGGTTTAAAGGTTTGATTTATGTACCGCCAAACGACGAGTTGAGGAGGTTGATCCTGAGTGAGGCTCATAGAGCAGTTTATATGGCTCACCCAGGGGTCACGAAGATGAGGGCAGACCTTAAACCCTTATGCTTCTGGAAAGGAATGAAGGCTGTCATAGTCAACTTTGTGGCTAGATGTCTAGAGTGTCAGCAGGTAAAGGCGGAGCATCGACACCCGACAGGTTTACTTCAACCACATGCCATTCCAGAATCGAAATGGGAAGTTATTTCTATGGATTTTATTGTTGGATTGCCACTGACGGCAAGGAGACACGACGCAATTTTTATAGTAGTAGACACTCTGATGAAGAGTGCTCACTTTATTCCTATGCATACGACATATCAGGCACCTGACATAGTGGGAGTTTTCATCAGTAATATTGTGAGGCTGCATGGCGTGCCTAAGAAGATTATATCCAATTGAGGATCGGTGTTTACTGGATGATTTTGGATGAGTTTTCAAGAGGCCTTGGGAACCCAAATCAATTTTAGTACTGCATATCACCCAGAGACTGACGAGCAGACTGAACGAATGAACCAAATCTTGGAAGACATGTTGCACATGTATGTGATGGACCAACAAAAGCGTTGGGAGGAATTCTTACCTCTAGTAGAGTTCGCTTACAACAACAGTTACCAGAGCACCATTAAGATGGCGACTTTTGAGTTCCTTTATGGGTGACTGTGTCGGACGCCCTTGAGTTGGGATCGGCTTGAGGATAGGGTCCTGGTGGGACCAGAAGTGATCCAAGAAATGGAAGAGAAAATGAAAACCATAAGACAAAGGATTAAAGAAGTGCAGGATCGACAGAAGAGTTATGCCGATGCGCACCGAGTCGACCGTAGTTACGAGGTGGGCGATCGAGTCTTCTTGCGGTTTAAATCGCATAAGAGTTCGATCAAGTTTGGAAAGGGAGATAAACTCTCTCCTAGGTTCATGGGACCTTTCAAGATTGTGGAGAGAAAGGGGCCCATGGCCTATCGACTAGCCTTGCCTGATTGTTTGAGGCATATGCACGATGTTTTTCATGTATCTGTTTTGAGACATTATATTAGTGATCCTACACACGTGATTGACCTGAGTTTCTTGCAGGTATCGAACGAGGGAGTGCTCATGGCTGAGCCAGTCCACATCTTAGATCATCGTGTTCGACAATTATGACGTCGAATGGTAGATCAAGTCAAGGTCCAGTGGGACAGTTATAGTCCACACTCGGTGACCTGGGAGGACGCATATGATATGCGCCAACAGTTTCCATTTTTATTTGATAGATAGACTTATGATACTGTGGTACTTATGATATGTGGTACTTTCATTTCGGCATTTATACGGAGAAACTTTGGGACAAAGTTTAGACCAAGAGGGGGTGTATGTAACATCTTGCTCTGGCGCACTAAGAAAACTTATTCTTTGAGGACACTTGCTCGCAAGTGATCTGGACTTTTATGATGTTGAACCATTTATACTTGATTATGATGCGATTGATAGATGACATGATGTTTTACTATTTGATGTAGACAGGTGCTATTGACTCAGTTTTATTGAGTGTGCAGGGTTTTGGACCTTGAGGATGCAGAGGCATCGGTGGAACCCCTTGGACTCCGGATTGATTCAGGGAGTGTGCTATTTGGGTTGATTTATTTACTGTGATATTTCATTGATTTGATGATTTGATGTTGACATGTTCTGACACGATTGTCGATGATGCAGGCTGACAATAGCTTGTTGACCAGACTCACATATGGAGTAAAGGGGCCACACATGATTTCCAGAGAGGCTGAGGGAGAGGGGTGGACAACAGCCCTGCCACTGCCTACTAGCACTCCCGCCGTGGCTCGAACTGTAGGTTAATGATTACCTAGTTTGAGAGGATCCACTATGTCGTGAGGGTAGACTGCGACAATCGCTCACGATGATTCTAAGGGGCACGCAATAAGGCGGGGGCCTTATTCCTTAGAGCCCTTAGTATCCCAGAAGTTCACCTGGTGGAGTGTTGACTCCAAGGGTTATAGATGTCTACCAATCAATCCAGTCGGCGAGTGGCACCCTTGGAGCATGTGGTGCATCCTGAAGGGCATGTTGCGCAAAAGAAACACAAGAAGCGAGTGGCACCCTTGGAGCACGTGTTGCATCCTGAAGGGCACGTCACGCAAAGGAAACGAACGAGGCGAGTGGCACCCTTGGAGCATGTGGTGCGTCCTGAAGGGCACGTCACATTGATGTGGATGAAGGAAACAAACCTTAATAGCCCTAAGACAATAACGCCTTAAGAAATCCTTAAACAACTCCCCTAACCCAGTGTCGCCCAGTTCGGAATCTAAGTACTGAGTCTAAAACTTTTAGGGTAAAATTTTAGTCTAACCTTAAGAACAGACCCTCAAATAAAAATAAAAATTTAAATAAGAACCCACCTAAGTAATAGTTGGGTCTTCATAAAATTCTTGGGGTGATGATGAGGGTAAGATTTAAATTAAAACTAATGGTTTTAAAATTTTACAAAGAAGAAATTAATTCTTAACTTGTGGAAGAACAAAAGATATTAAATAAATAATAAATTAAAGGATTAATTAGCGCATTTACCTTTTTGGTTTAAAAAAAAAAAGGAAGGGATTAATAAAAATAGGGAAACAAAGTAATATAGGAAACATAGACAATTAATAAGTAATAAAATTATTTAACGTGTGGGAGTATAAAAAGTTATGATTTTAAAAATAAAATGAAAAGATTAATTAGCGCATTTACCTTTCTGGTTTAAAAAAAAAAAGCGGGGGGGGAAGAAAGGGAATAATAAAAATAGGGAAATGAGCTTTTAATAAATTTTTAGAAAATAATTTTGGAGAACGTGGGGGATGAGTGACACTTGTAAGACAGAGATTTTTTAGAGGGTTTTCATTAAAACTTAAATTAAATGTGATTAGGGCAAGAGGGGGTCTCAAGACTCTATAAAAGAAAGGGTGATGAGGGGAAAAGATGATGGGCTATTAGGTATCGTTATGATGTCGAATTTGGACTGGACTGATTGCTTGTGAGGAGTTGGTATTTTATTAGCTGGGATTAGAGTGGTAGCTCAGCCTTGGAGGCGAATTGGGCAGCTAGGCATACCTTCTGGATTTTTGTGGCCCCTTTTCAGCTCGGGGGGCTAAGGGGGAAGCAGAGTACCCCTATCAATTGGCTGGGAGGTACCGGTGAGGTCTCTACAGTTAGCGAGTGGGATCGGCACGGAGCACAAGCACGCGATAGCATCCTCGGGTTATCAACCAACGGTTACAGGTATGAAAATGTGTTTGTTGGTTTTAGAATAAAAAGAAAATTGTTAATGTGTATATATGAATCCTAATTGTGTTGATTGTTGCGTTAATTTATGGATCATCCCACCTCCTTGTTATTCGTTTTCTACGCCTCGTCAGATATAACCCTTGTGATCCTCTCGCTGAGCTAACCTTAGGGCCTTAGCTTTCTCTTCTGCTGTTAGCATTTTTATTTGGTGTTCTGAAATGAAAAAAAAAATTATTCATTTAAATTTGGTATTGGGCGCTTGACGGAATGCCTGGTTTTTTTTAATTTACTTCTGTGATTTAGTTGTGTAATGGGTGTAAAAACATTAACGCTGCTATTGTTTTCGGTATAAAGTGGAAAAGAAAAAGGATTATGGCTACGGTGACTGCAATATGTGATTGTTGTAAAATGTTTGTCCTTGATTTGTTAGATAACGACTGATCTAGCCTTGTGCTCCTCCTATTGTTCGTTGCGATATTCCTTGGGATTTCCTGGGTATAGAATTTCTGCATTTTATTTTTATCTTTTTCTTCACCGATTGTGCAAGGGCGGTGTTTCCTTTTTCTGATTTATAACCTTTTACAGTCTGTCAGTAGTACTCCTTAGTATCTCTCCAATCTTTCTCTGAAGAGCGAACATGAATTCTCAATTGGCAATTTACCCTTGGGTTTAGTTGAGCTTCTTTTGGGTGAATTTACCTGCGCGTCATCAGGTTAAGAAAAAAATTTGTTGCTCGACTCCGCTCCAGTGTACTGGTAAACGATGACAGACCTGATGCGTGCGGTAACAGAGCCTACGTAGTGTTTTTGGATAGATTAAGGATTCCATCCTTCAGGTTTATAATTAAGCTTGTTGATCAACCTTTTTCATTTGCAATGTCGTGTTCTTAATAGGGTTTTTGTTAGTTGGGCTCGGGTAGTCATTTCGCCCCCTCCTCTTGATTGGGGTTCATGATATCCCCCTTAATACATAAGAGGAACTCGATCAATGATTGAAGCGCGACTGAAACCTTGCACAGTGGTCACTCAGGCAGCATACACTGCCTGCGTGTTTTCCCCCGATTCTGAGACCTCTTCGCTGGGGCATTCTTCATGGCGACTCCTTTCTGCATTTCATCCTCCAGCCAGTGGGTAATGGCACTTCCTTTTTCACTCAACAAAATCCTGACGCTCCTTAACTGAACTAAATCCTTCCATACCGTGGATTCCTACCATTAAATGTTGGCAATAGCTTGACCCCTAAACATGTAAGGCCACATCCTTCTGCATGGCAGTTTTGCAAAAAGGATTGTGCTGGAGATCCCTTAACCCTGCATGGCCATTCCAAGAAAAAAAAAGGGGATTTAATATTAAAACTTAAAGTCTCTTCCTTGCCTTGAAACTAATGCTCCTTTTTGCCCTCACCCCCAGCAAAAAAATGGTAACGGTAACGCGCAGTGTTGATCCAAGCAACACAAAAAAAAGGGGGGGAATTTCTGGGGACGACAGTCCTGTGTAGTGCTCTCTGATAGGTCAGAGGAAGGATAAACATATTTTCCCTTTTCTAGATCATTTAATTGCTTTTTCGTAATTGCTTAGATTCTGCCAGGCTCACCTGCACCGATCCTTCCTAGATTAGTGGCACTGTAATCGTTTTGCTCTTGGGTTATAACAACTATCCTTATTTTTATTTATACCCCAAAAAAGGTGAAACGTGGCAGGCTCTAACTGCCCACTTGCCTAAATTTTAGTAACTTGTTTTTATTTAGCTTTTTATTAATCAGGCAGTGTTTTCCAACTCGTTTTACTTCTAGTAGTTTTAATAAATGTACTTCTTTCCTTGGAATAAGGACGCATAATTGAATGACCTTCCTTCTGTTTAATGTTTTTTGTGGTGTAGCAGAGCTGAATTTTTCTAATGCCTTTATTAGTTCACATGAACCCTTCTGCTCTCGTCTATTTGGAGAGATTCTGTTATATCGCCTTTCCTTAAATAGGTTCATAACCTAGCTTTTGTTGTTCCTTGTATTGCCTTTAGTTTTCCGATATTCTCTTTAACTATTTCAAAAACAAAAATATAAGCTTTAGCCCAGTAGTACTCCATAAGAGATTCGCATTTTCAAGAATGTCATAATTAAATATTCAATGATTGTTATTAAGGGATTCTCATCTTTTTTTTATTGTCATAGTTAAATATTTAGAGATTGTTATTAACGAACCTCCAAGGTAATTATAGCCAGCCTACTTCTTATTTAGTATGGTATATATGTTTTCAACATATTTTCTCTTAACTTGGATAAGAAGTTTTTGAGTTCATTTTGTCTTTCTAATCTTTTCAATTTAAGAGGCAAGTTGTTTTTATTGTAGTCCCTTTTGTAGTTGGGTTTTGACTAACTTGAAGTACCTTCTTATTATTTATCCCTTAATAATGTCATTATGTACCTTAGACATGCAAGGCTGGGCTTGCTTTGGGGGTCAGGATAGACGGAGTCAATAGCCTTACTGGTTGTTTAGTTATCATTGTCTTGTAAAGAGATTATTTTTATTGCAAAGTGATGGTAATTTAAAATGTAACGGGTCATCATTTTATGGTAATGATAATATAGCTCCATTCTTGATGTTAACAATTAAAACGTAAAGTTATTATCTTTTTAAATTGAAATGTTATTGTAAACTAGAAAGCAAAGATATGATGGTGTTATGGTGATGTTATGGAAATTTCAATATGGTCCATGACCCATAAAATATAGGGTCCTTGACTCTAGTGCAATCAATTATTATGATTTAGTAAACGGGGATTGCAGTCAACCTAATGTGCATTATTTAAGGTATGATTGGTAACTCGTCGTTTAATAGAAGTAAATGGAGTAAATGGTATGTATTTAATGTCGTTGAGTCTCTCTAGTGGTTGGTCGTTGTCGGAGTCCTTCTAACTTGAGTCATCCGTAGAGGTCGTGGTTGCCCATGATTTTGTGGTACTTGGTTGTCTTTCTTTGTGTGGTCTGCTTGTGTCTGGCGGGATGTAGACACCTCCATGTAGCCTTAGTATATAAGTCTGTGTGTGAGATTATTTTTTTGTAATGAATCCAGTGCCGTATCAAGAGTCTCGGGCCCTTTAAAGGTAGGGTTTCCACTCTTGCGACACACCTGATGGAGATTACTAGTTTCTACCTGAGCAGTCGGCCAGGAGCCTATTTGACCTTCTCTCTCTCTGGAGCAGAGAACTAAAATTAAATGCCCTGCTTTCCTGTGCAGAAATAGTAAAAGCTACTATTATGGATTCCTCCTTGTGTCTATGGTCGTTAATGTTTGCAGTTACTTGTTGTGCGCCTTGTGTCTTCTTGTTGTGATCATCGTGGTTGCATATTTTTAGTCGTCGGGTGGCAACGTAGAGTCAAGTGTGTATGTTTCCCGTCTACACGCATGCACACACTTAAAAACAAAAAACAAAAAAAAACAAAAACAATTTTGCACCTGTTATCAGAGTTGTTGTCGTAATGAGGAGGGTCGTTACACATTTTTTGCAAGGGAGATAACATCTACCATCACCTTTTTCACCCTCTTTACTTTTTTCCCCACCTCTAATTATATTCTGCAACATTCTTCCATGCAAATTCCACACAAAAGTACCCTTTTAGAAATGTCATTTTTATAGAAAGATTGTTGCAACATCTTTAAATCGTCAAATATTTATAGGTCAATTTAGGTCATTGTCGTCGCAATTGCGATGAAGAATGACCTAAATATAACTAGTTATTTGTTATATTTAGTATACTTTGACAAAGAGTATAATGGTTATAACGGTCATATCGTCGCTCTTGCAACGAACGCTGACTATATCAATTTATACTTTGTCAAAATGTATAATGGTCAAGATGGATAATATCAAATAGTGTAACAATCAATAGTTAGCATCTCTCTTGTGACGAATACACATGTTCATTGAAATAGAGTTGATAGTCCACTATCTTCATGATCGTCGCAAAACAGACGAAATTTTGATTCCATCAAGAAAGCGATGAATACAGGTTGGATTTAGAACAAAATTGAAAAATTGAACTTTTTCTCTTGAATTTTGCAACGAAAGAGTACTTTCGTCGCAAGTAGTCATCGCAAATTTTTCAGTATGTAGTATTGAATAGGAGCTTGAGTGATGACCACATTCCTATTAGAAATAGTCGTAGCTCATGGGACCATAGTAGAGTGGGCCATCTGGAGAGGAAGAATTGAGTGAGAACCAACCAACAATTGGTCTGAAAAGGTGGTGGCATTACTGGCCATGCCAGTAAAATATTCTAAAGGTACTGTATAGGTAACAGACATCTCAAGCATTTGAAATTCCATAGGTTGATTAGAACTCGTCCCTGGTGCACCATAAAAATCATGCACAGTGTGAGGTGGGTTTCTAAATGATTCACTTTGAAAAATTGGATCGTCTACTCCAGATCCTGCGTTAGGTCCAGTAGGTACTTCAGTATTGTCAACAAGAACAATTTATCCTAATGAATTCATCTGGAGAAAATGTGTGTCTTTTCTAATACTCAATAACAAATTTGGGGGAAGTCGGAATGCCTCTAAAGAATCTGAAACAATTCAGAATCCCTCTAAAGAGTGTGAACTTCCAACTTGTGAGGATACTTCGTTATTGACTGCTCCCTCAAGAGAGCCTTCTGGTGAGTTAGGAAGCAAAGGAAGGTAACCTTCCAGATCTTCTAGGGGTATCCCTTGCATCCTACATGAATGGAGAAGGCTGATGTTAGCTAAATCAAATAAAGAACGAAATAAATCTATGGCCAACTAGAGAAACAAACAACACTCACTAATAAAATGTAGAAATCAAACCAAGCAAACAAACCTTCTTATGCCAAAGTCACTAGTTGGTGATGAAATCCAACATCGCGAAATCAAGACAATAAGGGGATGGGATAAAGCGGGTGGAAAAGTTACGTTGATGACCTGCTTAATGGACTTACACCCTGGTGCAAGCTCCCATACATAACTATGGGTATACCCTCCAAGGAGCCCAATTGCGTTTGGCCAACGTCGATTCTAGGTACCGTCAAGACTTGCCCCTCCATAGTCACCTCATGTAAAGACCCTAAAGAGTTAGGATACTAGAGTTACCAATTATGACAGATGCCTGGGGAAACAGTCGATAGTCTGATCTACATGCAAAGGAAGGGTATGTAGCCTGAAATCAACTCAAGAGGCTCCCACACTTAATCGTGGGTATACCCTCAAGTGACCCCCAATATAACACGCAATCTCTACACCAAGACCAACAAAGCAGGATGAGTAACTCTACCAGTCTTAATGCGACCTCAAGTTTGACCCTTGTGTGAGAAGGGCTTCCCAGGACAAAATGTAGCAAATGGATTTGAACTCTCCCTATCACAAGATATTACTGTGTGTTTTCATTCTTTGGAGAGTGTGCCTTACAACCTATTCCAAAGTGCTATCCTAGCTAATTTTGGTGAAGAGAATTTCTAGAAAATACAAGTTACTAGTAAATTTTACTATTACGTTGTATTTTAAAGGTTGTTGTTTACTCAAAAGGGAGATGGAAATGAAACCGATGATATATGTGACCTTGACCCAATAAAATGAAAGAAGAGATGAATATGCAATTTTCAATTCAATTAACTCTAATTACAGTGGGGAGAAGGTATTTCTTGAAGTATACAAGCTACGAAATACAATTTCTCAATTCTTGAATGAACACAATTCCAAATAATCAAAGACTATAAAATTTTCCAATTTTATCCTTTAATAAAGTATTTTGAATGCAATAATTTTCTCACAAAATATTACTAAAAAGAATAAATGTGTTCAGTTCTTCCTCTCCTAAATCAAATCAGATATGTAAAGATGAAAGGAAAGCGTAATCTAAGAAAATCAACACACTCTCAACACAATTCCCAAATCAAACTTGTAATGTAGACAAAAATGAAAATGAGAGGAAATGATTTTGTAAAATAAAAACAAAAATGTATCTCAATCAATAAACAATCTGGAAAGTAAAATCAATCCAAAAATTCAAGAAAATAAAATACTCTTTTCCAATTAAGCACTCAGATCAAGATCTAGAGATTATATCCTTGTGGCAAAAAAACAAAAGCAAAAACTTGCAAAATTACAAAGAAAGACTTTCAATACCTGAAAACCAATCAAACGAAATCTTTAAACTCAAAGATCAATCAAACACTAGTATCAGATGATCATCCCAGGCAATTGAGGCAAAATTGGGTGAGAAAAGAAAAAATGTCTCTCTCGAACAATTCCTACAGGAATTGTCACAGTATGACAGTGGGGTTCAGTCCGACGAGCTAAGGTCGTCACAGGCTACCAATAGAGTATAGTGTGACATCATTACACTGGTTTGCACAAGAAGGATGTGGCGATCGAGTGAGACGATATCTATAACTAAGGAAAAAAATGGAAGAGAGACAAAAAATCTAACTCAACTTTCAGACCCAGGGAGTCCAAATGGATCACCCACAGACTCAGAGAATGAATTCAACCAAAAGAAGGCAGGCTAAAAGAAAAAAGAAGAAAAAAACCAAAAAAAAGTCGTATCCCCAGTATGGTCGCCAATTTTGTTATAGGATTAATCGATAAATGCAGACATAAACATATCTCCCTAGATCCTATTGGAAACTAGAACAAAATTGAACAGAATATGATGCTTTCCCTAAGCTTTAATTATTGATTTTACTAATCCACAAGAGATAGACAACATACCTTTTAAATGTTGCTTCCTCTTTCCATTTCCATCCTCGCTCCACTCCAATGCTCTTTTGATATTGAATCTATAAGGGAACACAAGCCAAACAAAGTGAAAGCAATATAATATACTCAACAAGAACCTATGTATGTGATCAAGAAATCATACAATAGAACAAGACTAGTTTTATGGGAAAGAAACATATCACTGTATCATATTAAATAGAAAGTGGGGAATAAAACCAAAAGCCTTGATGTTGCAAGGTCCCCTTTTGATGGCCCTTTGCTCCAACACACACACCTTTTCTCCAAACTTGAATGAAGAAGATCCATAATGACTTGATGAACTGAAATGAAGCTCTCAAGCATAATCTAAAGTAGAACTCTCCATACAATTCTTAGCCTATTGAACCTTAGCCTTTTCCATGAGAGATCCCTCTTTATATAGTGTGAAAGAGAGATGGGTGAGGAGATTAGGATGATCCCACCAAATCAGAGAAGCAAGTGAGATCCAAACCATTCAGAGACCACCTCACCTTCTAGAACATTCACAAAATTTAACTTTTCCCAAGATTAAAGCATCGTTGCACCCTACACACTTAGAATCCTGTGGTGACATCACAGTCCAGGTATGGTGCAGAATGCAATGATTAGGCATCATCACACCCCATGAATATATCAGGGTGCGATGACCTTCCTTCATAGGGTTTTCTGGCAAAGGAAATCAAACCACTTTTTTCTCATGGAGAAAGTCTGTTTTAATATTTTAAGGGAACATGAACACATCTTGTGAGGTGATCACTGAGGTGATCAAAATAATGTGTAACATTTTTGTAGAGGCCACGGATATGGAGGTGACCTTCTCCTTGCAGTGAGCACGAATCACAAAGAGAACAAACTTCCTGGTATGTGAAATGACATTAGTACATTTCTTAGAAGAGATTAAAGAAATAGTGGTAGGCAGCGCTACCTCTAGTATCCTGTAAAATTGTCTACCCAAAGTAATAATAACACTGCAGGGTCTAGACTCATACACAACATGATGCTTCCACATATATGGTTGTCCTAACATAACATCACAAACTTCAAGGGGAGAAATATCACACAATACCTCATCTTTGAAAGGCTTGATATCATAGGGAAGACGACATTGTTGGATGACACAGAGATCTCTTCCTTGGCGAAGCCAGCCGATGGTGTAGGGTTGTGAGTACGGTGTCATCGACAGATCCAATCACTTGATGACCTCTACTGAAATCAGGTTCTTCTGACTGCCGCTATCGATAATGAAATGAAGTGGAGCCCCCTTTACCCAAATATATGAGTGAAAGAGGCATTCCCCTTCCTCTATTTCTTCCAGTTCGCTTGGCCAGAATTTGGTGGTAGTGAAAGTGGCTCTAGGTTCAGCATCTATAATATTCTTCCCTCCTTTTGGATTTGATTCTAAATTAGAATCAGCCTCTGACTTATAATACGTCAACTCAACCACGAGTGACTGCTTAGAGCGACTTTCTTTAGTTTTTTCCCAAGGTATTTTATGGTACTCACACCATTTTCCCATGTCCTTCTTTGTCTTCTCATTTCCCTTCTTGTGTTGCGGCCTGGATTGGTTGTCCTAAGAGTGGCCATCTTTGCTTCGTCCCTTGTTGTGTGGGTTGGGGTATCCTTTTCCCTGCTTCGACTATGAGGAGTTTGCAGATCCAACTCTCACCTCTTTTGCTTAATTTTTTGCTCGATCTTGATAGCATAACTATAAGTCATACCCAATGAGGCGATGTCCAAAAACTCTATTTTTGTTTGAATGTATCTATGCAAAAAGTTGTGGTATTTGAGCACCATATGTCACTCAAAGTCTTTGATATCCAATTTGGTGTGTAGGGTGTGGAAAATATTGGTGAAATATGGTACTGTATGGCCCCTTTCTTGACACAGGGTGGTCCATCTTGTGTACTAGTCCTCATAGCTTCCAACAAGGTAGTATTGTTCTTTAATGGCATCCCATAAGGAATCCCATGTAGGTGAAACAAAAAATATTTTATAGTTCTCTATGGCCCGTTGCTCAGAGTAAGTGTCCCACCAATCCTTAACATGGGGGACGACCCTGAGGAGTGCAAAAGTAATCTTTTCCCTATCGGAAAAATTGTGGACTGAAAAATACCCTTCGAGCAGATTCAACCATTTACTACAACATCCGCATCTATCAGTCCTTCAAATAATGGAATATCAAAATTTACCTGTACCTTGAAGGGGGTTGCATGGCTACTTGATGAAGATGCTTCTCCTGTGGAAGTCACTGAAGGATCTGCGTAAACTTTTCCATCATTTTGTTCCTTTTTCGCGTAAGGGATTCCTCGAGCATCATCTCAAAAGGATCTCCTGCTCCATCTTTATTTTCGTCTCCCATGGGTTGTTGTCGGGCTTGGTGCAACCAATCTTGCAATGAATCCATTGGTCCAAGTCCCAACTTCCTGTACCCAGATCTTGTCGGAGACATGCACGAAGAAAAATAAATGAAGAGAAGACCACTCTGGTACCACTGATCTGGATCTAGGAGTGGAAAAAAATGATTAACAGACTGAATACAATAAACATAGACATATGAATATCAACACAAATATACAATGAACAATATCTTCTATTGAATAAATGAAATAGGCTGAAATTGTAAAACTACAGAACTGAAACACTTGCTCGAATGGTGGTAGTTATCTCTGAGAAGAGTTGTGGATGCTATGCGTATCCATCCGAGGAGAATTATTACAATGAGGCTCCAGAGGAATTTTTGATATTACTCATGAATTCCAAAACCCTAGACATTCAAAAACCTAACCCTAGGAGGTGAAACGCCAAAAGTTATGTGGGCCCCTATGGGTAACTTGGTACCTCAACTTCATAGGGTCATAAATTTTGCATATGACCTCCGTTTTAGGTGCGTGATAGCCCGTTGGAAAGGTGTTTTAGAAAAATACACATTAGACCATAAAACTTTGAATCCGTCTATAGTTTGACTATGGAGAACCAAAAAAACTGTTAAGGGCCCCAAAACGACATTGGAAGTACAACAAGATGTGCTAACATGAAAAGATAAAAAATAATCCAGTTGGATTAGGTGGGAGGCCACCAATGTCCACCTGGAATATGTGTGGGGCTTCAGACATCCCCGGAATTGTAGAACCCACCATTACAAAGAATTATAGAAGAACATGTTGAACTAAAATTGTCAAGAGGAGCTAGTTGGAATAGGTGGGTGGCCACCAATATCCACCTAGATCATAAATATTGAGTTATTATTTAAGTAGATTCTCCCTTTATACCATAAGTTGTCTTTTTTCCATTCGAACTTAGGATATTGATTTAAATTGTTGATTATAGAGAAACTCTCCAGGTTTTTTGCATACTCAGTTCGGATTTCATCCAACCAGTCTGGAATGGCTATTGATATTGAAAAAACTTGTGTTTCTTCATATTTTCGTGATAGGGCATCAACCGTGATGTTGTATTTTCCTCTTTTATGTAGAATTTCCATATCAAATGTGGAAATTGTCTCTATCCACTTTTTTTGTTCGGTTGACAGTGTTTTTTGTTGTAACAAGTACTGGAGATTGTTATGATATGTGAGTATAAAGAGCTTACTTCCCAATAGATATTGGTGCCATTTTGTTAATGCATGCATGATGGAAAGCATTTCGTTGTTGTAAGTGGATTGTAAGCATTTTGTTTGATTTAATTTCCTGCTCTCAAAAGCTATTGGGTGCCAATATTACATCAATATTGCTCCAATTCCAGAACCTGACGTGTCACATTCGATGATGAAAGGTTTGGAGAAGTATGGTGTGGCTAATATTGGGGTATATTGGGGTTGTGGACATAATGTTTTTTAAGTTTTCAAAACATTTTTGTGCTTCCAAATTCCATTGGAAATTTTTTTTCTTAAGGAGATTTGTTAGAGGGGTGGTTAAATGAGCATAATTCTTGATGAATCTTCGATAGTATCCTGCAAATCCTAGAAATCCTCTTAACTTGGATATGTCTTTTGGTTTAGTACATTCTATGATTTTCCTAATTTTCTTGAGGTCTACCTTAACTAGGATCGATCCTGATTTAACTTCAATTATATGTTCAATTCTTCTTTGAGGTGGTAACTTCATGGGAAGGTCTTGAAATACCTTCTTATGTTTTTGAATTAGATCTTGTACATCTGATGTTCTGGAGTCATCATGTTCTGATTCTTTTATTTCTATGTTGTGGAATTGGATGAAGTATGCGGTTGCTCCTTTTTCAGATCATTTTTTCCATTTGTTGTGATGACACAACATGTGTTTGTGGAGGTTGAAAACCATATAATTTATAAATTTTCTGATGCAAGAGCATCTCCCATGTCAAGCGAGCAAGTGCGGAAGGCAAAAGATAGTTGGGCACATGCCAACACAAATTTTGAAATTCCCTTAGATTGTTGCGCCATCTTAAATGAAGCCATTAAGATGAGACACACTTGTAAATGTAATTGGGACCTTGAGCCATACGCTCTCGTTCTTATTAGGTAGGAGGCATTTAAGATAGTTAATGCAGGTAGATAGGATTTTAATTTCTAGATTAGACAGTTTGAGAGCACAAGAGGGAAACGGGATATAGACACCCTCATTGTGCATTGTATGATTATTATGAGCATTTTTGTGTATCAAGAACTCAGGAGAAGAAGCAGAGAGCTGTGGAAGAACACCCATGTACAGAGTTTGAATTAATAGAAGAGATTGATTCGAATCCATGGTTTTGTGTTTGTTCTCTGTGTATGTATGCTCACGAGTATTTACTTCATGTTATGCATTTTCTTCACATGCTATGTATGAATGATTTCTTGTTGAGTGTTTAAAATCTGAGAAAGGAAGTAGGACAAATGAGTTTCAATTGTTTCTCTATCTGAGCAAGGATTCTTGCAAGGAGTGCAGTTGAAGTCGTTCGCAAGGAGTGCATTGATAGAAGGATCAGATAGTTTAACTCTTGTTCTCGTTCACCCAGCAGTGAAATTGGGTTATAGGAGCAGTACGAGGAGTGCGCATGCTAAGGAATGTCTCGGTTGTGAATCTGAGCGGAGCATTGAAAGACTCTTTCTACAGGTGTGCGCAGGGTCGAAGGTATTCAACACTTGGAAGTGTCTGAGAGTTGTTGCAAGGAGTGCACGCAAGAATCTTCTCTAAGACTCAGAGTCATGAGAAAGCTCAGGAGGGATAACTCCTTTGGAGCTATTGAAGATAGCATAAGGGGTTGGAGCATATCGAGAGTTTCAAGGTGATGGAGTTTTGTGTCACAGGTGATTAAGTCTGGGAAGAAGTCCTTGGTTCACTTCGTGAACGTATCAAGGAGGAGAAGATAGACGGTCAGGATCTTGTGGGAAGGATTGGTAAAATCCTGCCAGCCGTCAGATCTGTCAGAGGAGCAGGGAGGATACGGTTACGTCTGGGGTTTAAGCTCAAGGGATTGTGGACCATCATATCTGCACACAGTTACACATCAACTGTTCGATTTGACAGGAGTTGTACAGGACTTAAATCCTCGTGAGTAGAGGAGAAGCAATCGGGATATTGAGGCATTGGGGTTTGTGGAATTGGGAGTCACGAGGACAAGTGATCGTGAATTTCCATAGCAGAAACCCCAAATCAACTTGAGTTGTTCATCAGTCGGGACATGTGGATGAGATCGGAAGTCCATCGACACTTTGACCATCGAGACTCACGTAGGTAAGTAATTTGGGTTTTAGTATTTTGTGAGATTTGAGGTTCGATCTGGACCATCCATCAGTTGGGACGCCTGTCAGAAGATCTGCCGAAGTTGGGGTTCGGTGTATCGGGGGTCATGAGGACAGAATACTCTTGCAGTTTGGAATTGCGAAACGCGATATCCCGACGGCCACGGAAATAGTGTGGGCCACAGCAAAATTAGTGGAGGATAGGTGGCACACCATATCAGAGTTCAGGGAAAGTAAAGTCCCAAAACATTGACCTTAGGATTCGCGATCCTGCGAAGTCCAAAATCCTGATGAGGTGACAGGGACGCAGACAGGTAAAACTCGTGAGCGCATCGGAGTTTCGGCGTATAGTGGATCAGGGGTCAGTAAAGCGAGTTGTTTTGGCCATCGCAAGTGCCGAAATCCCGATAGGAGGAACCCCGACAGCAAAGTAAAAGGTTAGCGTTGACTTAAAATGGATTTCAGAGAATTGCGAGAAACAAACGCGTGACCATAGGACTTGCGAAGTCACGAAGTCCAATTTCGTGATAGAAGAAAGGGAGATCCCATGAGAGAGTTGTTGTGGGTGAAAATTTCCCGATAGGGAAATAGAAGAACCTTTCAGTTCTTCGGGCCGAGGAAGGAGTAAAGATCCTGTGAGCGGATGTTATAGTGAGAGTGCACCCTGCGTCAAGTGGTATCAGAGCTTAGAAAATCTTCTTTTCTTTCTGTATCGAGGAAAAGGAGAATTCGCCATGCCGCTAAGGAGAAGGGATAGACAATCACCCGATCCAGAGGAGGAAAGGGAAATGCCCAGAGGAAGGGGTAGAGAAGTGCAGAATCTAGAAGTAGAAAGAGATCTGCATAACTTAGGCACTAGAGTTGTAGACATGGAGATAAGAAAAAGGTGCACAGCTGATGTAGGAGATATAAGTGAGTCTGAAAATGAAGATGATGATGGACATGGAGAAGAAGAGGTCATAGCAGAAGATGCAGCAAATGAACGCTTGCTTAAAGCTGTTGCAAGAATGGGTACAAAGGTAAAAATGGACATTCCAGTTTATGAGGGAAATCTGGATGTAGAAGATCTTCTAGATTGGATTAGAGCTCTAGACACCTATTTTGACTATAAAGATATCGAAGAGGACAAGAAAGTCAGGCATGCCATCATGAGATTAAAAGGACATGAAGCCTTATGGTGGGATGAACTACAAGCGGATAGGAGTTGCCAAGGCAAGCAGAAAATTAAGAGCTGGGACAGGATGATTGCAAAGATGAAGGAAAAATTCATCCCTAGGGACTATCAAATTACTCTATTTAGGAGGATGCAGAACCTGAGACAAAATCTTATGATAGTGAAGGAATATATAGAGGAGTTTTATAGGTTGAATATCAGGGCAGGTCATCGTGAAAGCAATGATGAAAAAGTGGCCAGGTATATGAATGGCCTGAGATATGAGATTCAGGATGAAATGAGCATGGTAACCATCTAGACTGTGGAGGATGCTTATCAGATGGCTCTGAAAGATGAAGAGAAGATGAGCTGAAAGCAGAGTCAGAGGGGCAGAGGCAGAAATCATCCCAGAGGCAAATCAGTTGCCTAGGAAAGAAGCCAGAAGCCCAGGGAAGATTGGAAGAAACCTCAGACTCGAGCAGAGAGAGGTGGAAGTTCACAGCGAGGGAAATACGCTGAACAAAGAGAACAACATACTGAGCAGAGAGGAGTATATGCTGATAATAATAGATTTCCTCATACCAGAGGTAGAGGAATAGGAAGAGGTGGAATAATCACATGCTTCACATGTGGAAAGAATGGGCACAAGTCATTTGAGTGTCCAGATAAAAAGAAAGAGGTTGGAGAAACTCACATCACCGAGGCACAGAGGTGAGATGTTGAGGCAGAAGATGCTGAAGGAAGAAGATCGTTGGTGATGTGGAAATTCCTTTTGACACCAGAGAAAGAGGTGGAAATTTCAGTCCAAAAGACCAGACTTTTCAAGACTGCTTGCAAGAACAAGGGTTGGGCATGCAAGGTCATTGTGGACAATGGTAGCACAGACAATCTCATTTCAATCGAGATGGTAGAGAAGTTGGGGATGGAGACGACTGATCATCCAAGCCCATATAAAGTTTTGTGGCTACAAAAATGCCATCAGTTAAATGTCACCAAACAGTGCTTAGTTGAATTTAAGATAGGAGGATATAATGATAGAATCTTGTGTGATGTTATTCCCATGGATGTTTGTCATATATTGTTGGGTAGATCGTGGCAATATAATAGAAATGTGATTCATGATGGGAGGATGAACACATACACCCTAGAGAAGAATGGGAGGACACACATGTTGCTTCCAATTAAAGATAAAGAGGTGAATCCGGAAGTAAGCAACACAGTACTTCTCATGAGGAGGATCCACAGTTCATTATGGTCAGAAAACTGAAATTTGTTCTGACTGGCACAAGAGTGGATGGTTTTCTAGAAAAAGTTCAAGAACTGCTGGAAGAGTTCGTTGATATAGTAGTGGACGAACTACCTCGTTCGTTGCCACCAATCAGGAGTGTGAGTCATCATATCGATCTCATACCAGGAGCCAGTTTTCCAAACAAAGCCGCGTACAGATTGACGCCGCAAGAAAATGAAGAGGTTAAAAGGAAAGTCCATGAGCTATTGGACAAAGGATTAGTCAGGGAAAGCTTGAGTCCATGTGATATTCCGACAGTACTCAGTCTGAAGAAAGACGGAGGCTGGAGGATTTGTACCGACTCAAGGGAGATCAACAAGATAACCATCAGGTACAGATTTCCATTACCGAGGATGGATGATCTGATGGACTGCTTGAGCGGAGCCAAATATTTCTCGAAGATTGATTTGAAAAGCAAATATCACCAGATTCGCATGAGAGAGGGTGATGAATGGAAAACAACATTCAAGACAAATGAAGGGATGTATGAATGGCTTGTTATGTTTTTTGGCTTAAAAAATGCACCAAGTACCTTTATGAGGTTGATGAATGAAGTCCTGAAGGATTTCATCGGAAATTTTTTTATCGTATATATGGATTTTATACTGATTTTCAGTAAAACGGAAGTTGAACATCTGAAGCATTTAGCCATTGTGATGAAGAGATTACAGCAAGAGAAGCTGCTGATAAACATAAAGAAATCCTCATTCATGAAAACATAGCTCATTTACTTGGGATTTGTTATTTATGCAGATGAGTTGAGGATGGATCCAGATAAGGTGGAGGTAATCAAAAATTGGCCATCACCAAAGAACATATTTGAGGTGAGAAGCTTTCACGGATTGGCTAGTTTCTACCGAAATTTCATTAGAAATTTCAGTGGAATTAGCATAGCAATGATGGATACAGTGAATAAAAGATACAAATCTTTTCACTGGACAGAAGAAGCTGAAAAGAGTTTCAATTTGTTGAAGAGGAAGATCACGGAACGACCAGTTTTGGTGTTGCCAGATTTCCGAAAAACATTTCAAGTGAAATACGATGCAAGCGGATTTGCAATCGGAGCGGCCTTGAGTCAATATGATAGGCGAATTGCATATTTCAGCGAGAAGCTGAATGAAGCGAAGATGAAATATTCCACTTATGATAAGGAATTTTATGCCATCATACAGGCACTGAAGAAATGGAGGCATTACTTGATACCCAAGGAATTTGTTTTGTACAGTGATAACTATGCATTATAGTTTGTGACTCAACATGAAAATTTGAATCAGAGGCATGTTAAGTGGGTTGAATACATGTAGAATTTCACATTTGTGATAAAACATATTTTTGGTACTGCTAACAAAGTTGTTGATGCTTTGAGCAGGAAGTGTTTGTTGTTGCAGGAGTTTCGAGTCAAAACGTTGGGTTTTGATGATCTCAGGAGCATGTACATAGATGATCCAGACTTCAAGGAGGCGTATGAAGTAGCTGAGAATCCAGAAGATGAATACCTTCGACCCTACGCACACCTGTAGCAGCAGTCTTTCAATGCTCCACTCAGATTCACAAATGAGACTTTCCTTAGCCTGTGCACTCCTTGCACAGCTCCTATAACCCAATTTCACTTCTGGGTGAACGAGAACAAGATTTAAACTATCTGAGCCTTCTGTCAACACACTCCTTGCGGAGGACTTCAACTACACTCCTTGCAGGAATCCTTACTCAGATAGAGAAACAATTGAAACTCATTTGTCCTACTTCCTTTCTCAGATTTCAAACACTCAGCAAGAAATCATTCATACATAGCATGTAAAGCAAATGCATAATAGGAAGTAAATACTCATGAGCATAGCATTCAACATACATACACAGAGAACAAACACAAAACCATGGATTTGAATCAACCTCTTCTATTTATTCAAACTCTGTACATGGGTGTTCTTCCACAGCTCTCTGCTTCTTCTCCTGAGTTCTTCATACACAAAAATGCTCATAATAATCATACAATGCACAATGAGGGTGTCTATATCCCGTTTCCCTCTTGCGCTCTCAAAATGTCTAATCTAGAAATTAAAATCCTATCTACCTGCATTAACTATCTTAAATGCCTCCTACCTACTAAGGACGAGAGCGTATGGCTCAAGGTCCCAATTACATTTACAAGTGCATCTCATCTTAATGGCTTCATTTAAGATGGCGCAACAATCTAAGGGAATTTCAAAATTTGTGTTGGCGTGTGCCCAACTGTCTTTTGCCTTCTGCGTTGGCTCGCTTGACATGGGAGATGCTCCTACATCATAATCCCTTGCTTGAAAAATTTCATGGGATCCTGTCCATGAGCTCCTGTATAGTATGTCCATGCTTCTGTATCTCTGCTTCAGTCTCCCAGCTGGCATATTCAACTGGATGGCCTTTCCATTTGACCAAATATTCAAAATATTCTTTCCTTCTGGTCTTCTTACCCACTCGTTTATCTAGTATGCACTCCATCTGTGGATTATCTGCAACTGGCATCTACTTTTTCCACTGAACCTCTGACTGTTCATCACTTCCAGTCTCTATTCCCCCAGCTCTGTATGGGTATATATATATGAGATATTGAATATCGAAGATATTGAATATCGAAGATATTGAATATCGAAGATATTGAATATCGAAGATATTGAATATCGAAGATATTCCGATCCCATCGGGTAATTCAATCTCATAAGCATTTTCTCCAATTTTCTTCAAGACCTTGCATGGTCCGATTTTCTTCGTTTTCAACTTATTATATGTTCCCCTCAGGAATCTTTCCTTCCTCAAATGTGCCATAACCAAATCACCAACCTCAAACTGAAGTTGCCTTCTATGCTGATTGGCTCTGTGTTTATATTCTTGGCTTGATTTTAGTAGTCACTCCTTCACTCGGCTGTGAAGTTCCTTCATCGCCTCTACGAAATCTTCTGCACTAGCGCTTCTAGTTGCATTCTGTTCTGAATCCCTCAATTCAAAAATTCCTCTCGGTTGTGTTCCATAAACAATCTAAAATGGAGTCTGCCTTGTGCTCCTGTTAATAGAGTCATTATAAGAAAACTCTGCCTGCAGCAATACATTGTCCCAATTGTTGTGGTGCTCTGTCACCCAGCTTCTCAACAAATCTCCTAGATTTATGTTTACCACTTCTGTCTGTCCATCCATCTGAGGATGATAAGCCAAACTAAATAACAAGTTAATTCCCAGCTTCTTCCATAAGGTTCTCCAGAAATTCCCTACGAACTTCGTATCTCGATCCGAAACAATACTCCTTGGTATGTCATGAAGTCAAATGAATTCTTTGAAAAATAGGTTCACGATGTGATTCGCGTCACTGGTCTTCTAACATGGGATAAAATGTGCCATCTTGGAAAATCTATCCACCACCACAAAGATTGAATCACAACCTCTTTGTGTTCTTGGCAACCCCAATACAAAATCCATGCTAATTGCATCCCACGACCTTTCATGTATGGGAAATGGTTGATAAAAACTCACATTCTTCTTTCTCCCCTTCGAATGCTGGCAAATCCTGCATCTGTCCACAAATATCTTGACCTCTGATCGCATCCCTGGACAAAAGTATGATTTGCTCATCTTTGCAAATGTTTTGTCATGACCGAAGTGTTTGCCCAATCCTCCACTGTGTTTCTCCTTTAATAGATTCTCCCTCATGGAACAATTCGGAATACACAGTTGATTGCAGGAGCATCTCCCACGTCAAGCGAGCCAGTGCGAAAGGAAAAAGATAGTTGGGCACACACCAGCACAAATTTTGAAATTCCCTTAGATTGTTGCACCATCTTAAATGAATCCATTAAGATGAGACGCACTTGTAAATGTAATCGAGACCTTGAGCCATACACTCTCATCCTTAGTAGGTAGGAGGCATTTAATATAGTTAATGCAAGTAGATATGATTTTAATTTCTAGATTAGACAGTTTGAGAGCGCAAGAGGGAAACGGGATATAGACGCCCTCATTGTGCATTGTATGATTATTATGAGCATTTTTGTGTATGAAGAACTCAGGAGAAGAAGCATAGAGCTGTGGAAGAACACCCATGTACAGAGTTTGAATTAATAGAAGAGGTTGATTCAAATCCATGGTTTTGTGTTTGTTCTCTGTGTATGTATATTGAATGCTATGCTCATGAGTATTTACTTCCTGTTATGCATTTGCTTTACATGCCATGTATGAATGATTTCTTGCTGAGTGTTTGAAATCTGAGAAAGGAAGTAGGAAAAATGAGTTTCAATTGTTTCTCTATCTGAGCAAGGATTCTTGTAAGGAGTGAAGTTGAAGTCGTCCGCAAGGAGTGCATTCACAGAAGGCTCAGATAGTTTAACTCTTGTTCTCGTTCACCCAAAATTGAAATTTGGTTATAGGAGCCATGCAAGAAGTGCACAGGCTAAGGAAAGTCTCAGTTGTGAATCTGAGCGGATCATCGAAAGACTTCTACTGCAGGTGTGCGCAGGGTCGAAGGTATTCAGCACTTGGAAGTGTCTGAGAGTTGCCACAAGGAGTGCGCGCAAGAATCTTCTCTAAGACTCAGAGTCGTGAGAAAGCTCAGGAGGGATAACTCCTTTGGAGCTATTGAAGATAGCATAAGGGGTTGGAGCGTATCGAGAGGTTCAAGGTGACAGAGTTTTGTGTCACAGGTGATTAAGTCCGGGAAGAAGTCCTTGGTTCAGTTCATGAACGTATCGAGGAGGAGAAGATAGATGGTCAGGATCTTATGGGGAGGATTGGTAAAATCCCGCCAGTTGTCAGATCTGTCAGAGGATCAGGGAGGATATGGTTACGTCTAGGTTTTAAGCTCAAGGGATTGTGTACCGTCAGATCTGCACATAGTTACCCATCAATAGTCCGATTCGACAGGAGTTGCACAAGACTTAAATCCTCGTGAGCAGAGGAGAAGCAATCGGGATATTGAGGCATCAAGGTTTGCGAAATTGGGAGTCACGAGGACAAGTGATCGTGAATTTCCATAGCGGAAACCCCGAATCAACTTGAGCCGTTCATCAGTCGGGACACGTGGATGAGATCGAAAGTCCATCGGCACTTCGACCATCGAGACTCATGCAGGTAAGTAATTTGGGTTTTAGTATTTTGCAAGATCCAAGGTTCGATCTGTACCGTCCATCAGTTGGGACACATGTCAGAAGTTCTATTGAAGTCGGGGTTCGGTGTATCAGGGGTCCTGAGGACAGGATACTCTTGCAGTTTTGAATCACGAAATGCGATATCCTGATGGCCACAAAAATAGTGTGGGCCATAGCGGAATTAGTGGAGGACAAGTGGCACACCGTATCAGAGTTCGGGGAAAGTAAAGTCTTGAAACATTGACCTTAGGATTCGCGATCCCGTGAAGTCCGAAATCCTGACGATGTGACAGGCACGCGGACAGGTCAAACTCGCGAGTTCATCGGAGTTTCGGCATAT
This sequence comes from Picea glauca, assembly GCA_000966675.3. Classification (NCBI taxonomy): domain Eukaryota; kingdom Viridiplantae; phylum Streptophyta; class Pinopsida; order Pinales; family Pinaceae; genus Picea; species Picea glauca. The sequence continues at coordinate 53,165 of JZKD02S0524319.1, forward strand.
CGGGGATCGGGGGTCGGTAAAGTGAGTTGTTTTTGCCATCGCAAGTGCCGAAATCCCGATAGGAGGAATCCCGACAGCAAAGTAAAAGGTCAGCGTTGACTTACACCAGATTTCAGAGAATCGCGAGAAACAAACACGTGACCATAGGACTCGCGAAGTCGCAAAGTCCGATTTCCCGATAGAAGAAAGGGAGATCCCGTGAGAGAGTTGTTGTGGGTGAAAATTTCCCGATAGTGAAATAGAAGAAACTTTCAGTTCTTCGGGCCGAGGAAGGAGTAAAGATCCTGTGAGTGGACTTGCTAGTGAGAGCGCGCCCTGCGTCATTTTCCCTTGCCATTTGAATTGTATGAAATGTTCCTGGTGATTGACTAAGTATGTGTCCAAGGTTTGTAACCATTTGACTCCTAAAACCACATCTACTCCTCCCAGAGGGATGATGTAGAGTTCTGATTCCAGATTGAAATCTTGGATTTGGAGTTTCATCTTATGGAATTTCCCGACATTTCCAAATTTTTTGTCGTCTGCGACCATTACTTTGATGTCTGGGACTGGATATACAAATAATTTGAGTTTCCTTGCAATCTTGATATCGAGGAAATTGTGGGCACTTCTAGTGTCAATTAGTACATTGGCATTATCATTTTTGATATGTCCTTTTAATTTAAGATTTTGTGGTTGGGTAATGCCTGTGATGGCTATGAGTGATATTCTTGGTGTGTTTTCTTCTATGAGCTCTGAGGTGTCATTTTGGAAATTTTCCATTTCTTCATTTATTGATTCTACTAAGTCTGATTCGTCGTCTTTTTTTTCTTCACAAGTGTACAATTTTTTTGATTTATATTCGATTTGGCACCTATGTCTTGGGTTCCATTTCTCTCCACATCGTTTACATTTTCCTTCTTTTATCCTTTGGGACTCTAAACTTCTTCTTCTATTTTCACATAGATTGGGTGGTATGTATTTGTCATTTCCTATGGTTTGAGGTACACTCCTTCTTGATTAAACCTTATTGAATCTTGATTGGCATTCTAGTTTTTCTTCTACGGCTTTTGACTTACGTATTGCTATTTCTATTGTAGTAACTTCATGTAATATTAACTTGTCTTGGATATGTTGTTTGAGACCACCTATGTAAGATTGGAGTAATTTATCATCATATAGTCCAAATACTAGGGTGGCGAGAGCTTCCCACTGATTCATAAATTCATCTATGCTGCATTTTTGTTGTAATCTGGTGAGTTTTGAAAAAAAAACTTTTTTCCGAGATGCCTTGGAATCTTTTAAAAAAATCATTTTTGAAAGAATTCCAATTATATGACTAAGTTCTTCATTTCCACCATAGATACCAATTGTATGCAGTGCCTTCGAGGTACATGGATGCGTATTTGACCTTTTCTTCATCGGTTGTAATATTATATATATGGAAATATTCTTCAATTTTGTCAAACCAAGCCACACATAGGTTATCGCCTCCAT
>JZKD02S0524319.1:78456-110327 GCA_000966675.3 Picea glauca
CAGGGACTTAGACTGATACAACTTCCCCAACTTTTCCCATAAATCTTTGGCTGTAGCTTCCTCTGACACATTCAGTAATATTGAATCAGAGAGACACAGTCGAATTGTGCTCTTTACCTTCCGATCCGTCTTTTTCTAGTCATCTGTAGAAGTTCCTGTAGGTGTCGTACCTAGATCTACCGCGATCCACTGATCTCTGTCCACCAAAATATCTTCCATATTGAGCTTCCACAGCTCAAAGCTTTTCCCATTAAACTTTTCTATCTCCATCTTCGAATTGCTTGCCATTTATTTTCACCTAAAAAACAATACCACAGATCTCCCACTGTAACAAGGCTTATCACAGTCCCGAGCCAAACCCTTGACGACAAAGGCGTCCCCCTAAAGCCAATAAAGCTCTGATACCAAATGTAAATTCTTACCTTGTACAATATCTACTGCAAATTGATATTCAGAAAAGAACTGAAGAGATACAATGGCAAATACAAACATTACACAGAGATTTTTCACCTAGAAACCCAAACCGGGAAAACTAGCATATATTATATTCATACATTGTGTTACATTGTTTACAATACAATATACATATAGGAGCCAGTAGCATCCAAAACCCTATCCCAATGACCTGGATTAGTCCAAAACCCTAATTCCTTAACCGGAAATAGAAAACCATCAGCAAAAAACCATGTGCTGAAAAAACCACCTAATATCATGTGGTCCCGGAAATATGTCGTCCCAGAAATATGTCGGCCCGGCGGAAATATGTCAACCCGAAAAAAAAAAATCGGGGGTACTGCCCCCGAACCCCCGCGCGGGGGGCTCCGCCCCCCTGCGCGCCCAGTGCAGGCACTCAGACACTACTACTCATGCAAAGAATATAACACATACCCAACAACTGGGACTTCAGGTACATGCAGCATCTTAGCAAGAAGAGGATGGTCACCAGGTTACCTGATATCCACTTTTCTGAAGGAGTTTGTGAAGGATTTGTCCTTGGAAAGAATCCTTAATAAAATTTAAAGAAAGGGAAGGCTCATGGGGCCTCCTCTCCATTGGATTTGATTCATAGTGGTCTCATGGATCCATTCTAGTATCCATCCATCGGTAAGGCAAGGTACATGCTTACATTTTTGGATCATTACTCACATTATACTTGGGTATTTTTTCTCAAACAGAAGTCATAGGTCTTTGAGCATATAAAAGAGTTCAAGGAACTTGTTTAGACTCAGTCAAGGAGAAAGATCAAAGCCCCCCATATAGATAATGGGGGGGGATTATGTCAACAGAGATGTTCAAAATCTTTGTATTGAGATTGGGATACAGTTGCAACACACAGTATCATACAATCCATAGTAGAACGAGGTTGCTAAGAGGAAGAACAAATTTGTCAATGAGATGGCCTCTTGCATACTGCATGCAAGGTCACTTCTTTAGAAGCTTTGGGAAGAGACACTTAGATGTGTCAACTAAATCCAAAATAGATACCCTCATAGATCAAAGCCCTCCGTATAGCTAATCGGGGGGAGTATGTCAACAAATATGTTCAGAATATTTATCTTGAGATCGAGATACAGTTGTAGCACACAACACCATACAATTTGCAGTATAACAAGGTTTCTAAGAGGAAGAACAAATATTTCAAGGATATGGCCTCTTGCATACTGCATGCAAGGTCACTTATTCATAAGTGTTGGGCAAAGGCACTTAACTATGCTGACTACATCCAGAATATATCCCCTCACAGATCTTTCAAGGATCAGACTTATTTCGAGGCTTGGAGAGGCAAAAAAATGAAAGTCACCTACTTTCGTATCTTTGGATCATGAGGATGGGCCTGCATTCCCTTTGAGAAGAGGAAAGGACTATATCCACAGAGTACTACATGTATTTTTGTTGGCTACCTAGATGGTGTGAAAGGATACAAACTTATTAATTCCTCTATAGACTAGCTCATCATTAAGAACAATGTGCTATTTGAGGAAAGTCTCTCAAATGGTCCACGAGAGCCACATGTAGATACTATTTTCCTTCAACCAGTTCGATATGATGAGTCTTCACATTCATACTCCACTTCAAATCTGAGTTCCGATAAAAAGTTGGAGGATTTAGAGCATTCAGATACATAGTCAGAGCATTCAAATGCAAATTCAATACATGTAAATGAGGAGCCAGAGTAGATTCCCAAGTGGGTACAATCCACACTTCAAGATGAAGGAGACTTTGTTGGGGATCCAACGGATCCGAGGAGGATGAAATCTCAATATGAGGATCCTCCTCATGTACTCACTACCACTAAACCCATGATGTCTCTGCATTGTTATTGTTGGATATGTGTTATATTCTTTGCATGGTTAGAACTAGTGTCCATGTTGCGTCGGGCGTGCAGGGGTGTAAGAGGGGGGTGGAGTGCCCCCTTTTCCATAGGGTCAAAGGGGGGCAGGGTTTCGGGGGCATCACCCCCGAAAACAAAATTGGTAGTTTTTTGCATCCATTTTTGGGCAGTTTTTCGGCACATGGTTTTCACCGATGGTTTTCTATTTCTGATTAAGGAATTAGGGTTGTTGACTAATTCAGGTTATTGAATTAGGGTTTTGGATGCCATGAGATCCTATATGTATGTTGTACTCTAAACAATGTATGAGATGATGAATATAGAAGATGTTGGTTTTCATGATTTGGGTTTCTAGGGTAAAAATCTATATGTAATGTTTGTACTTGTCATTGCATATTTTTTTGTTCTTTTATTGAAAATATGTTTGTAGTAAATAATTGTACAAGGTTAAAATCATCATTTGGTATCAGAGCGATTATTGTTGGTTGTGGAGCCTAATTATCTTCATGATTAAGATGTTTGTTTCAGCCGTGCTTAGACCCCATTCCCTAATGGGGGGTGTGGGGAGGATTTCCCCCCCACAATTGTTTCTAGGGGGGTCTAGGGAAAATTTTCCTTGTAAAATATTGTAATTTCATAGTCAATTTGGACCATTCATTATAAGGTCACAGATCTGACAGTAGAAGTTATTTTAGGGTTTTTTTCCCTAGAAGGCAACCTGTCTTATGAGGGAATTGTATTACGGCTATGTATTATTGTGAATATTGTATTATGAGAGAGGATATTGTGAGAGAGAGAAAAGGAAGTTACAACGGGTGTGTTGTAGATTGTATCCCTTCATTTTGCTAGATAATAAAAGGAATGACCTGAAAATTTCTTTGGTGGATGTAGCCCACACTGGGTGAACCACGTATATCTGTGTCTCTATTTTATTGTGTATCTTCTATGTTTGGATCAGGACTATGATAAGCCTTGTTACAGTGGGAGATATATGGTATTGATTCTTCGGGTGAAAATAAATGGCGAGTAGTTCGAAAATAGAGATTGAGAAATTTAATGGGAAAAGTTTCTAGTTGTGGAAGCTCAAGATGGAAGATCTATTTGTAGATAAAGATCAATGAATCACGATGGATCTAGGTATTGCATCTATAGGAATGTTAGCAAATGACTGGAAAAATTTGGATTAGAAGGCGAAGAGCACAATCCGATTGTGTCTCTCAAATTCAGTATTATTGAATGCGTCAGGGGAAGCTACAACCAAGATGTTATGTGATAAGTTGGGGAAATTGTATCAATCTAAGTCCTTGGTAAATAAATTGTTCTTGTGGAAGAAGATATATAACCTGAGGATGAGAGATGGAGACTCGGTGATAGAGTACCAACACTTGTACAAATGTCTCTAAAGTTGATTCCAACACTTGTACCAACACAAATCTACATTTGATTCTTTGATCTGCATAACAAGTGTCTATGAAAGGCCACACCCTTCTTCTCCTTCATCTTTGTACTTCAGAATGAGGATGTCAATGTTGACACTTGCATCAATGCAAATTTGTAGCTGACAATACATGATCACAATTTCAAATAAATACCATACTTTCCAAGAGTTTATAAAACACTTCATGGACAAGTTTACAATGATTTCCAAAATGGTTCTAGGCAAAACAATGCCTCTCACTCAACAATGACTACAAGACCCATTACAATATTGCTCAAACAACCTTATGAAAAACAATGCCTCTCACTCAACAATGGGTAGAATACCCACTATAATGTTTATGAAATAGGCCTAGAAAAAACAATGTCTCTCACTCAATAGTGGCTACAAGACCCATTAAAATGTTGCTCAAATAGGCCTAGGAAAAAAAAATTCCTTCACTCTCATCACCACTCAAGAGTGGCTAATCAAAACCTTTTACATCAATTTCAAGGCAACATTAAAATTAAGAGAAATAACCCAAAATGTGCACTAGTGGGAAACCCTATGGGTTTTAAACCCCCCCATTAAAAGCATGTGAAACATGATAAACAAGAAAAATTCCATCATAAACACACTCATCTCTCAATTCTAAGACTTTTGACTATAAACATGACTACTTCTTGTTGAAGTGTCAAAATGATCTCTTACTGTACTGTCTCGGTTTGTGTGAAAGGCTCAAACAACGAATTTCCTGCAATAATTCAGATCTTGTTTCCTTGCTTCAACACTCAAATATCACCAGAATATGCAACATATATTCATTCTCTTGCAATTTTCAAAAAGAGGCAAAAACCATAAATGCATGAAAATTACATTGGGTTTCGTGCCAAGGCACTCAACTAACTGCTCAAATCTTGGTGAACATAGCACCAATAAGTTTGTCTCATCATTTTACAACTTTTAACTTTAAACATGACCCTATTTTGAAAGGTGCAAGTTTTCCTCGTAAAGTGTGCCAAGCAAACATGAGCTCGAAAAAATGTGCAAAACTGACTATACTTTTGTACAATTCTATCACAGTCACTTCTGGACCCCCCTGGGCTCTCTTCCTCAAAAAATGTGCCATGCATTAATGAAGAAAGTTGGATTCAGTCATGAGCCCTAAAAATCCTATGCTCAGTTCCAAATTCTAACTGCACCAATGGATTCGTGGTAAAAAATCATGAAAAAATGACTATAATTTCGTCAAATTTTAACATTGTGACTTTTGGGCCCCCTTTATCTCTCTACCTTGATTTGCATGCCAAACATGTTGTATAGACTGCATTTAATGTGTTGATGCATCAAAATTCGTTCCCTATACGACATTTCCACGTGGCGTGCCTGGATTGGCTCCATTCGCTGCCATGTCAGCACTGTATGAACTGCCACGTCATCCCACCGGTGTCAGCACCCAGTCAGCATACCCAATCAGCCGCCATGTTGGATGTCACACTGCCACATCATTATTATGTATTATCCATTCACTCTGCTAACTTCATCACTGTACAAACACATTAACATCCATACTGCCACATGGCGTCCATTCTGAAAGGTGCAAGTTTTCCTCTTAAAGCGTGCCATGCAGATATGCGCTCAGCCATAGTCCTGCAATTTCGCTACTCAGATTACAAAATGGACTAGACTATTGAATCTGACTCAAAAAATTGTGCAAACATGACTATACTTTCATACAATTCTGTCACTGTCACTTCTTGACCCCCCTAGGCTCTCTACCTTGAAAATCGTGCCATGCATTAATGAAAAAAGTGGGCTTCAATCATGAGCCCTGAAAATCCTATGCTCAATTCCAAATTTTGACTGCAGCAGTGGATTCATGGCGAAAAATTGTGCAAAAAATACTATAATTTCGTCAAATTCTGACATTGTGACTTATGGCCCCCCTTGGGCTCTCTACCTCGTTGAGTAACAAACAGGTCATACATACTACATTTAATGTGTTTTTGCATCGAAATTTGTGCCACATGGCATAGCCAAATTGGCCGCACTGGATGCCAAATCAACATGATTACATCATGATGATGTCAACATTGTATGAACTACCACATCATCTTATTGATGTCCATGCCCCATCAGGGTACACGCCAGTATACCCAGTTAGTGGCCACATTGGATGTCATACTGCCACATTAGCATTTTGTATGGTCCAATCACTATGTTGATGTCATCATTGTACAGACACGTCAGCATCCATATTGTCACATGGCGTCTGTACGGTTGCCTCGTGGCACATTTTTACTAGTACACATGGACCCCTAAAAGTGAAAAAAATGCATGACACATGGTAGCCTGTGGTGCTACTACATCAACAGGTTAATGTCACTTACGTACTACCAATTTTTCCTCCCACGTTAGTTTCACTATTGTATTTCCATGTGGTGTATGACCTGCCACATCACTAATGTGTCAGCATCCGTATCACAAATTGTACCTACCACATCGATTGTTGCATCAACATGACACATAGCCAAATCCCATTGGTCCAACTAGGTGCCAAATCACCAAAAATGAGTGACACATGGAAACTTCTCAAGCTTCCATGTCACCCTATTGATGTCATGATGGAATTAACATGCCACATGTCTTCCTCTACACTTACCAACTCAGCATGTTGAAGTCAGCACTGTACAGACTTCTCTAGATTCTCCTATTTGATTAAAACTTTAGATGGGCATAGCTTTTGCGTACATAGTTTGTTTGAGGTGTTGTTTTCACCGTTGGAAAGGTCTTGACGGTGTTGGTTTCGTCGAATTTTGGGAACTTTTATTTTTGAGGTATTTTGGAACCCCATGGGTCAGTTACTAAAAAAGACCTAAAATATCAATATGTTGCATGAATAAGTGATGTTATACATCTCATCACTTTTACAAATGTTCTCTTCTATGGGGTCTTAGAAGAAACAAGTGATTTACAATGATGGCCACTATCAACTAACTCAAAAATTCTACCCATCCTTTGAATCATCAGGATGAATAGGTTCTCCCTCTTGAGCTATCTCTTTTCTTGTAGTTGGATTCCTTTCTCAGTTGCTTCCTCGATTGGTTCCTTCATAGGTGCTTGCCCAAATTTGTTCTTCTTGGGACACAACTTTGGATGGAGTGTCCAACATGTGGCTTCCTGATGTCCACCCTTGTTGCAATGGGTGCAATGGTTCTTATTTATCCATGTTTTCTTGCCCTTCTTTTTCTTCTCATGTGGAGAAGGGACTTCATGGTTTGGCTTCTTCCTGGTTTCCATAACCTCCCTGTACAAAACCATTATTTTCCAACACTTGCAAACAACATGATTATTCATATCACAAAATGTACATCGTTTTCTATTCTATAAACATTTCTTTACATTGCCAATTTGCTTGTAATCAAAAGGAACATTTGAATAATGAGACTTGTTATACCTTGCTTGGTTATCTCTGGTGCAGGTATGGCAAGGAGAAATTTCATGAGCTCCTCCTTTGTAATGCTCATATCCTTTTGAAGATGAATTCAAATCACTATCATTGGAATGGTGTGATGTGCTCTCATTCTACACTGATTCAGATTCGTCACTTGAAGACTCTCTTGACCTCATGGTTTTAGAGTTTCTTTCATTGGTGGTTTTGGAGCATTCTCCGACTTCTTCTCTGACATATCCCAATCCTGCATATTGAGGTAGTTCCACTACTTTGATGGGATTTGCAATGCCTTGGACATTTTCTCCAAGGCCTCCTCCATCATATCCCATTTTATTCATTAACTTCAAGCCAATACCTATAGTGTGCATTTCAAAAGCACCAAAATCATCATCATAATGAGAAGAACATGAAACTGAAGAAGTATTGTTTTACTCAGCTACCAATTCTGGATCAGGTGTGGGGGATGGCTTTACTAAGCCTTCATCACCCTGCAAATTTGTCAAAGCTTCTTTCATGGCTTGTAATTGATGTCCCAATATTTGATTCTCTTCTTCTACATCTCGCAATATCTTCTTCAACTCAACATTCTCTACTTGAAATCTTTGGTTGAACTCATGTAGCTCGTTGAGCTATGCCCTCTTTGGTGTCTTTTCCATCTTACATTCAACACTTGCAATCCCTATCAATCCTACGCTTGTACCAACATGATCTGAACCAGGTGTGACACTGATACCATACTTATTCTGGTTCTAGGCCACTTAATTAAGGTTATATTTACAATTGTGGATCTATTGAACTTGATTGCATAAAATGTGTAAAGATGTGCTTATGAAGGCTTAAATCCAAATTGAATTATTAAAACCTTTTAATCTGCTTTAGTCTCATAATTCATAACTTAATTCATTCAACAAGCATCATTGCGGAAATAAAGAAGCATAAGAGATATGAGACAAGAGACAACCAAATGATAACGGATTTCACCTAGTGTGGGCTACATCTCTAGGTCCACGAAATCCATGAACCACTTCATTCTCTTCTTCAAATATACTCTCATTAAAAAGCAAAGTGATGAATTCCACATCCAATGGCAGTAGAATTCCCTCGCCCAATGGTAGTATCAAAAAGATTCTCCCAAGTGAAAAGAGTTCATTCTCACAAGCATGTGGCCATGTCTCTCCTTCAAAGAGACAATCTCCTCTAACAATACAAAGGCTAGATTCTCACAAGCATGTGGTAATGCTCCATAAGGGGATCCATAAAGGGACCCATAAAGGAGTCTTTCAATTCTCTTTCAACAAGGGCTTACAACCCACAAGCATAATTGTTTATTTTTCTCCTAAAAGAGCTCTCTAAATCTCTCCTAATGAAGGGGTTTAAACAATTCCCTTTGCTCCATAATTTAAGGAGACAAGATCCACAAATTTAGGATCTAATAACCACTCAATAAAAAAAAGAGAAATCATCTCAACCAACTTGGAAGACCCTTAACTTCTTCTTTGAGACTAGGAAACCACTTGTGGTAAAGTGAGGAAGAGTCCAAACCAAGTCATGAGACCCTTAACTTCCTCCTTAAAACTAGGACACTAATTTCCCCTTAAAATTAGTAAACTAATTTGTGAGTTGGATTTTCTCACAAAACTAATTTCCCATTTTTACAATTAAATGAATACTACATGAGATTTTGAAACTCACTTCAAGCATTAATCATTTTTCCAATTTTCATGAATAATACCTGAGTTTCTCATTCATTTAAAGTATTAATCATTTTTACATTTTAAATAAATCATTCATGAGTATTAATTATTCTTTGGCACCTACCATCAATTAGTATTTTAATTATCTTCTACACGGTGTGCAAAGTAATCATTCCTTGTGTGGAGATCTTCCTGGATCAAGCAGTAAAGAGGGTTTTCAAGTATTTGTGTGGCACTACCAGTTATGGATTGTTCTACCAAGGAAGATTGGGATTGGACAAAGTGTTGGACATACATTAATTTGTGGATACAGACTGGGCTAGAGATCTGTATCACAAAATATCTACAAGAAGGTATGTATTTAACTTGTTTGGAGGAGAAAAAGGAAGTGTGTGGTGGAACTCTTAACTATAGAAGATAAATACATGGCAGCCACTCATGAAATCAAGGAAGCAATATGGTTACAAAGATTGTGTTCAGGTACTGGGTTGGTACAACAAGTTGTAACAATAGATTGTGACAGTCAAAGTGCAATTTTTATGGCAAAGAACCCAACTAATCATTCAAAGACAAAGCATATTGATGTTCAATATCACTTTGTGAGAGACATGGTTGAAGAAAACAAGGTGTTGTTGATGAAGATGGAGACTTTTAAGAATGTTGCAGATTTATTAACAAAATATGTGAGCACTGAGAAGTTCTCTTGGTGTAGAGGATCCATGGGCATTGTTTCCCTTGATTGTTGACTATGTAACCCTGTAACCCCCTATATGCAAATAAAACAACAAGTGCGAGAATGTTGGATATGTGTCTTGGTGTAGAGGATCCATGGGCATTGTTTCCCTTGATTGTTGACTATGTAACCCTGTAACCCCCTATATGCAAATAAAACAACAAGTGCGAGAATGTTGGATATGTGTTATATTATTTGCATGGTTATAACTAGTGTCTACATTGTGACAGACGTGTGGGGGGGTAAAAGGGGGATGGAGTGCTCCCGAAAAAAAAATCACAATTTTTTGCATCTGTTTTTGGGTGACATTTTGGCACATGGTTTTCACCGATGGTTTTCTATTTCTGGTTAAGGAAATAGGGTTGTTGACTAATCCGGGCTATTGGATTAGGTTTTTGGATGCCACGAGATCCTATATGTATATTTTATTGTAAAAAATGTATGAGATGATGAATATAGAAGATGCTCGTTTTCCTAGTTTGGGTTTTTAGGGGAAAAATCTTTGTTTAATGTGTGTACTTGCCATTGTATATTTTTTGTTCTTTTATTGAAAATATGTTTGCAGTAAATAATTGTACAATGTTAAAATCAACAGTTATATGGTTTAGTCTTCATATCAATATACCTATAGATAGGCTACAGGGAACCCCTTCTAGGAAGAAACCATGCAGAATGATTACAAATATCTCCTCGAGAACCAGACTTGGGAGCTGGTTTCACTTCCTTCATACAAAAATCTTGTCAGAGGCAGATGGTTCTACATGACAAAAAAGGAAATGGATGAACAAGTAAGAGGACATAAGTCAAGATTGATTTCCAAGGGATTTCAACAAATACACAGGATTGACCATGATGATAATTTTTCTCCGAGTAACAAAGTTGGATTCTATTAGGTTGTCCCTTTCCATTAGAGTAGCCAAGGGATGGAAAGTACCTCAAATGAACATGGAGAATACTTTTCTTCATGGGGATCTCTCAAATGAGATTTATATGGAGAAACCACCTAGAGTCATACAAAATTCATCTTTAATTTTCCGACTCAAAAAGTCGCTCTATGGCCTAAAACAAGCTCTTAGAGCATGGTACATAAACATGGACTCCTTCTTGTTCTCCAAGAATTTTGTTAGATGAAAATCCAATCCAAATTCCTACATGATGAGAACAATTTACTCACTTCTGATCATAGTTCTATATGTGGATGATCTTTTGATCACCGACAACTTAGTTTCAATGATTTCCTCAATCAAGAGAATTCTTCATGACATGTTTTTGATGACGGACATGGGTCCAATCCATTTCTTTCTTGGTCTTGAGATCATCCAATATGCATAAGGAGGCTATATTAGGATAAGTATGCTCGGGATCACTTGGAGAGATTCCACATGATAGACTACAAGTCTGTACCTACACCTTTCTTATTTGGGGTTAGACTTGAGGATGGTTAAGATACACTAGTGGTGGGAAACACCTTGTATCGACAACTTGTGAGGAGTCCTGTGTATCTAACCCAAACCCAACCATATCTATCATATGTAGTAGGGGTAGTATCCAGGTACATGCATGAGACACATAAGTTACACTGGAAGGTTGCCAAGCACATCCCCAAATAGGATCAATTCGACATGGTAGTGAAATCTTCGAGACACAACTCCCAGTAAAATTTCAGCCCAAACGGATAATCGAGTCAAAAGATACGACCCTCGAAAATCCTTACATCATTCTCCTATGGTTGAAAAGAATGCAACTCCTGTAAGTTACTATCTTCAAACTTCTTCCACTTAACATGATTTAGGTTCAACAAGTCCCCCTTTGTAATCCATGTACTCTATGTTGGTGCTACGCCTTCCCACTGGACCACATATTGGTTGTATTGGCCTTATTGAGCATGAATGGTATTTTTATCTAAAATATTCACAAACTTTTCCTTTTTCTTGCTTGGAATGGCCTGTTTCCAATCTACCTCTGTCTCATTGTCATCACCGAAATTGTCTCCATGGAAGATATATAAATCAGAAACGTTTAACATAGGGGAAATATTGAGGTCAGCTGGTAAATTGACCTTATAAGCATTGTCATTAATTTTCTTGAGAATCTTTCAAGGACCAATTTTCTTATACTTCAATTTGTGGTAGGTTCCTCTAGGAAACCACTCTTTCCATAAATAAACCATCACCAAATCACCTTAATTGAATACATGATATCGTCGGTGAGCATATTTTATAATTTTGTTTTGTTCATTACTGGCCTGCAACTTTTTTCTCACTTGTTGTTGCAACTGTTGAATGTGTTTTGCAAATGCTTCCCCAAAATCACTGATCCTATCCCTAAGTGGTAGCTACACCAAATCTAGGACACCCATAGGATTTCTATTGTAAACAACATGAAATGGAGATTTACCTATAGATCTATTCACTGAACTATTGTAGGAAAATTCTGGTTGAGGTAAAGCCAAATCCCACTTCTTGGACTTCTCTCCGACAATGCTCTGTAACAAGTTTCCCAAACTCCGATTTACTACCTCGGTTTTCCAATCTATTTGGGGGTGATAGGAACTATTGAACTATAATTTAGTCCCCATTTTCTTCCATAAAATCCTCTAAAAATGACCCAAGAATCGGGTATCTCTATCAAAGGTAATAGGTTTGGGACCCCATGCAATCTAACAATTTCATAAAAAAACAATTATGCCACCCTTGATTCATCATTGTTTTTATTTCAAGCAATGATATGAGCCATTTTAGAGAACCTATCAACAACCAAAAAAATAGAATCATTACCATGCAGTGTGTTTGGGAGACCCAACACAAAGTCCATGCTTAGATATTTCCATGGGTCTCTGAGTATTGGTAATGGCATATACAACCCTATGTTATGTGAGTGTCCTTTAGCAATTTAACAAATCCTACATTGTGCCACATACCTAATTATATACTTTTTCATCTTCAGCCAGTAATACTTATCTTCAATTGAGGATAGTTTCTTATCCTTTCCAAACTGTCCTTCCAAACCACTATTGTGAAGTTCTCTGTTAATATTTTCTCTCATAGAACCAATTGGAATGCATAGTTTTTTTCCTTTGAAGAGGTCTTACATAAAATATTCACCCTAAGTAAGATCCATGCTCGCAACAACTGGATTCTTCAATTGTTCCACAATCTCTCAATTTTTTTTATCAGACACATAGAGATCCTTCAATGCAACAAACCCAATTACGTGATTTTCCATGGTTTTCAAAAGAACAATGTGCCAACTCAAAGAATTTGCAACTTGATTATGTCATCCTGATTTTGTGTTTTAGAACAAAGGTGTAGCCCTGTAAGAAAGAGACCCATTTTGCATGTCTATTGTTCAATTTATTTTGGGTGTTTACGTATTTTAATGCAAGGTGATTGGTAAATAACACAAACTCCTTTGGCACTAAATAATGCCTCCAATGTCGCAATGCTTGCACAATTGCATAAAATTATACATCATATGTGGAGTAGTTCTTTCTTACCCCATTCAAATTTTCACTAAAAAATGCAATTGGTCTACCTCCTTGGCTAAGTATAGCTCCAATTCCTACATTTGAAGCATCACAATCTACCTCAAACACTTTATCAAAATCTAGTAAGGCTAATATAGGTTCCTTAGTTGCCTTCTTCTTTAGAAACTTAAAACTTTCCTCAACTTCATTGGTCCACATGAATGTCTTTCCTTTGGTGCAATCCGTTATGGGTGCTACAATACTGCTAAAATTTCAAATAATTTTTCCATAAAATGTAGCCAACCCATGAAAAATTATTACCTATGTTATGCTCCTAGGACTAGGCCACTCCAAAATTTCTCTAACCTTCTCTGAATCCATCCTGGCTCCTTCTGCTGAGATGACAAAACACAAAAATACCAAATTTTCTTATGGGAACCTACATTTCTTCATATTTGCATAAATCTAATGTTTTCTAAATGCATCCAATATATTTTTTTTAAGTTGTAAGTGATCTTCTTTGTTGTTACTGAAAACTAGGATGTCATCAAAATAAATGACAACAAACTTACCAATATAAGGTCGAAGCACAATATTAATCAACCGCATAAAAGTACTAGGTGCATTGGACAACCCGAATGGCATCACCATCCATTCATATAGTCCATCCCTGGTATTGAAGGAAGTTTCCATTCATCCCCTTCACGAATTCAGATCTGGTGGTATCCACTTCACAAATCAATTTTACTAAAATATTTAGTGCTAACTAGGACATCAAGGATGTCATCCAAGCGTGGTATAGGAAATCAATATTTGATGGTAATTTTATTGATTTCTCTGCTATCTATGCACATCCTCCAGGTATTATCTTTTTTTGGAGTCCACAATGTCGGTACAACATAGGGACTCATGCTTTATCTTACCAAACATTTGTTTATAATTTATATTACTTGTCAGTTGAGATATGCATGTTGTGTAGGACTCATCCTATAGGGTTCCTGATTAGACAAATATTATCCCAAGATTTGATCAATGTGATGTTGAATATCCCTCTTTGGTGGAAGACCATTAGACAGTTCATTAGGGATAACATCAACATATTATTCTAGTACCTTGGCCACTTTAGTAGGGATTGGTATGTCTTCCCCAGGTCCTTTTTTCACTATTAATGCATAAAAAAATCTATTGCCTTTATTTCCTTAACAAGCTCCCTTTCTGACAACATATTCTCAACTTTCCCCTCATCCATAAGGGGAAATAAGATGACTTTTGATCCATCCTTCCAAAAGGTGTAGGTATTATTTTCTCCATCATGCATTAATTTTATTTCATATTGCCAAGGCCTCCCCAATAACAGATGACATGCATCCAGCATAATGACATCACACCATACTTCATCTTTATAAGTCTTGCTGATGGAAAATTTGATCAAACATCTTTTTTTAATGTTGACTTCATTAACTTTTTTGAATCATGCAATTTGGTAAGGATGGGAATGTGTTTCATAGCGTAATTTCAACTTATCTACAATATCTTTGGAAATCATATTCTCACAACTACCACTATCAACAATAACTTGACATACCTTTCCTCCAGAAGTGCATTTGGTTCGAAAATTATTTGTCTGAAGCCAAGAATATTCATTGCCACTACTCTTCCTTTGTTGTTTTTCGGGAATCACCATTGACCTCTATATCATGAGATTCTCCCTCGTATAGGGCAAGACTTCATATTCAACTCCTTCTTCTTCATTCTCAGCTTGGACCAAGTTTAAACTAGGATGTTATCCTTGCTTCGAGTCTTGCATGTTATAATTTGAGCATTCAAATACTTGATGACCCTCCACACTACACCTAAAACACACATAAGGTCCACACCACATGTAATACACACATAAGGTCCTCCTCTTCCACCACCGTAACCTTTACCCCTCTGAAAGCATCTTCCTCATAGTTGATTCAGGTTACCTTGTCGAGTATCTTCTAATTTTTCATCTTTTTTGGGATGATTCGCCTATGCCATAGTTAAATCCACCCCATGAGGAAGATGATGTACCCCTCCTTTCTCCTTTATTCATTTGAGAAAATTGTCAGTTTTTTTTCCTCGACCTTTAAGGCTAATTGGTATGCCTCTTCCATGCTGCGAACCCTATACATTCTTAATTCATCTTGAATACAAAATTTTAAACAATTCACATACCATGCAATCAGTTGCTCATCTGTTTCCTGGTGATACACATGAATAGACAACTGATAAAACTCATTTGTGAGTTCCTCCATGGTAGAAATATTTTGCTTCGAGTTCTGAAATCTATGAAAACGGGTTTGGGCAGAGTCCAAAGGAAAAAAAAAATCTCAAATTTTTTTTTCATCTTATTCCATGTATTAATTTTGTCTTTTCCTTTTTTGTTCTATCTTTCTACACATGATCCCACCAGATCATGGCGTGACCCTTCAACTTCGTGCATGCAAATTTCACCTTGTTTTCCTCTGTCTAGGCTTCCATTCAAGAGAAATTTCCATGGCGTTCAACCAATCTATTAACTCCTCTAGTTTAAGACTCCCAAACTTCCATTATGATCCCATCATGTTGGATTGTTATATTCTTTGTAGTGAAAGTCTAGTCAAGGTGAATCAACTGACAGTCGAAAGTTGAGGTAGATCGACAACAATTTGAAGGTCGAGGTTAGTCGATCAGGTAAAGTCGAAGTCAAAGGTCGAGGTGGTTCGACAGGGTAAAAGCATCGACAAAAATTCAAAGAGGTCAACCAACAAGAGGTTGACAAGAGAGAATGTGGGGACTGACTGAATATCGAATGAAGGCCAATTGGTATTTGACTGGTAATCCGACTTTGAGTCAACTGTAACAAAATTCTGAGATTTACGAGATTTGTAGTCAATGATCTACATGGATCTGTCACCATTTTTGGGCACCAAGTATTTATGGTTTTGCATGTTGTAAAGCCTATAAATAGGCATGTTGTAAGGCCGTAAAAGATAATGATAATGATAATCAATGAATCGCAGGATAGCCAGTCTTTAGAGAAATCTTTAGATGTAAGTTGTTGGTCATGCAGATGTAAGCCGGATTGGTTACAGGGTTGTTCTTGCGTAGAAAGATGGTATGATGTCAATTGTTTCTTAGATGTGGACCAAGGTTAGACATGTAACCTTTTATTCATATTTAATAAGACAACAAGAGAGCAGGACGCTCAAGGAATGTTGGTTTTCCTGGTTTGGATTTCCAAGGTAAAATATTTGTGTACTATGTGATTTCTTTGTCATTTTCCATATTGATTAAATTCTTCTTCTCTTATGCTAAGTTTAGTGTGGAATTGTTTCTCATTTCCTAACAAGTGGTATCAGATTTGTATTGTTCTTTGATGCGTGTATCAGATCTCAATTTACCAATCTTGAATCTAAGAACTAAACCCTAGGTATAGTAAGAGTTGTAAATCATAAATTGTGTTAAAGATTGTGGTAAAGAATGGAGAGAAGTTCAAGAATAGAGAGAGAAAAATTCAATGGCTAGAATTTTGAGCTTTGGAAACTAAAAATGGAAAATATTCTTGTAGATTAAAAACAATGGACAACAGCCTATCTAGGTACCTAGCCAACAGGCATGTCGATGGAAGAATGGGAGAAACTTGAAAGAAGAGAAAGAAGTACAATTCAACTTTGTCTTGTATATTTGGTACTATTGAATGTCTCATGTGAATATTCGGCCAAGAAACTTTGGGACGGGCTGGGAAGCTTATACCAGTCGAAGTTCCTAGTAAACAAGTTGTTTCTTATAAAGAAATTGTATCTTCTAAGAATGAGTGATGGAGGTTCAGTGACTGAGTATTTAAATGCATTTACCACTATTTTAAGCCAATTATCATCTGTGGATATTAAAATCACTAACGAAGAGAAGTGTATAAACATATTATGTTCTTTGAATGACTCTTGGGATAACTTAGTTGTGGCTATAGGGAGTAATACAACCACACTAGCGCTAGAAGACATGGTTACTTCTCTTCTGTCAAAATAAATGAGAAGAAAGAACATGGAAGGATTGACTAAAGATTCTTTAGTGGTGAGAGGTCGATCGGTTGAAAGAGATAAAGAACAATTCTCCAGTAGAAATTCTAAGTTGAAGGGTAGATATAAAACCTCAGTTCAGTCCATAAGAAGATGCTGGAAATGCGGTAAAATTGGGCATTAAAAAAAGGACTGTAAGTGGAGGGCGATGGAAGTCAGTACGTGATCCAACAAGAAGCAGTCAACTGAGAGAAAGATGACCCTATATAAGGGAGGTGATGTGTACCTGGCATTGACTAGTACACAGTGGGATCAAGGTGTTTGGTTGATCGACTCATGAGTGTCCTATCATATGAAACCACATAGAGAATGGTTCTTCGATTATGAATGATATGATGGAGGTGATGTGTTCTTGGGGGATGATTCGACAACCAAAATTGTCAGACAAGGAAGAGTTCGACTGGTACTGTAGGATGGGAGTAAAATAACCCTTCCAGGTGTGCTACACGTTCCCATTTTAGCAATAAATATGATATTTTCCAGTAAGATGAGTGATGTTGGAGTACACACTTTGTTTTAGAAGGATTCATGCAATCTGATCAGAGGTGCGATGCTCTTAATGAAAGGAGTTTAAATTGGAACCCTATACAAGTTGTTAGGGAATGTCGACTTGACTAGATGAAATCATATAAGCTCTAGGATCCTACATCAATGAGAACCATGTACAATTGAGATGTGGTCTTCAGAGAAGTCAGAGGTAAGAATGATCCTAATGAAATTGTTCAGACCTATAATAATCCTGAGATGGTGCGGTTTGAACTGAGGAATGAAGAATATGATTCAGATGAGTCGAATGAATCTGAGGAAGAGGTGGAATAACAAAATCTGATGGTAAGAAGGTCATAAAGACTAAGAAAACCAGTTGAAAGGTATAGTTCGCTCGACTTCCATTTCGCATTCATGTTAACTGTCATCGACAATGAGCCCAAGTCACTCAGTGAGGCAATCAACTTGGCAGAGGGTAAACTCTGGAAGGACGCCATGGTTGAAGAGATAGAATCCTTACCTAAGAATGAGACATGCGATTTATTCAAGTTACCTAGTGGAAGAAATCATGTGGGTAGAAAATGGGTATTCAAGAAGAAGATGAATGTCGCAAGAAAAGTCAAGAATTTCAAAGCTCGAATGGTAGCGAAAGGTTATTCCCAAATCAAAGGAGTTGACTTTGGTGAGATTTTTTCCCCTGTTGAAAAATTAACTTCCATTAGAGTACTATTGTCTCTGGCTAAAACATTTGATTTGGAAATATAGTAGATGGATGTGAAGATAATGTTCCTACATGGGGACCTAGAAGAAGAAATATACATGAAACAACATGAAGGATTTGTAGTAAAGAGAAAGAAAGAGTTGGTGTGCAAACTGAAAAGACCCCTTTACGGTCTAAATCAATTGCCAAGGATGTGGTACTAGAATTTCGTCACATACATCCTTAATTTGGGATTTGTGAGAAGAAAAGTAGATCATTGCATATATTCCAAGGAAGAAGGTGGGTGTTTCATATATGTATATTTGCATTTCGATGACATGTTTTTTATTGCAAACAACATGGACGCAATAAAGGAGGTGAAGAAAAAGGTATCCTCCAAGTTCAACATGAAGGATATTGGTGCAACAAATTCCATTATGGGAATGAAGATTAAGAGAGGTTGAGCCACTAGAAATATTTGGTTGAATCAGACAAAGTATATTGAAACAGTTATGAAATAGTTCAACATGTAGTACTGCAAACTAGTGAAGGTGCCAATTCCTGTGGGAGCAAGGCTAACTATTGAACAGTGTCCAAAGAAATAGGAATAAATAAAGTACATGGCATGTGTTCCCTATGCAAGTGTTGTTGGTAGTCTAATGTATGTGATGATTTGTACTCAACCAGACATTGGCCATGCAGTGGGAGTGTTGAGCAGGTACATGTTGACACCTGGAAAAGAGCACTGGAAAATTTTCAAGAGAGTATTTAGGTATTTGTGTAGCATGAAATATTATGCTATATGCTACCAAGGAAAACCTGGAAGTGACAGTGGTAAAGTAAATGTACATGGTTTTTTCGACATTGACTAGGCTAGAGATATGGATCGATGGAGGTCAACCAATGGATATGTCTTCAAGATGTTTGGTGGAGCAATAAGATGGATGAGTAAGAGACATGCAGTCATATCCTTGCCAACAACATAATTTGAATACATGGAAGCCACTCATGGAATCAAAGAAGCAGTATGGTTGCAAAGGTTGTGTTCAGGAATCGGGTTTTAGTAGAGAGCTATGAATGTAAGTTGTGACAGTCAAAGTGAAATATTTCTTGCAAAGAACCTTGCTTAACATTCGAAGACTAAGCACATTGATGTACAATACCATTTCGTAAGAGATATGGTGGAAAGTAACAAGGTGCTACTGGAGAAAGTAGACATGTTGGAAAACATAGTAGACTCATTGACCAAGTCTGTGAGTGTTGTGAAGTTCTCTTGGTGCATAGAGGTAATGGACATTTTTTCCCTTGGTTTGTGAACAAAAGTTCAAGAATCTCCTGGTTTAAGCAAAGAAGACAACAAGTGGGAGAATGTTGGATTGTTATATTCTTTGTAGTGAAATTCCAGTCAAGGTGAGTCGACTGATGGTTGAAAGTCGAGGTAGATCGACAACAAGTCGAAGGTCGAGGTTAGTCGACCAGGTAAAGTCGAATTCAAAGGTCGAGGTGGTTCGACAGGGTAAGGGAATCGATATCAAGTTGAAGAGGTCGACAAGTGGACATGTGGTGACCAACTGAAGACCGAATGAAGGTCGACTAGTAACCCATATTGGAGTCAACTGTAACAAAATCTCGAGATTTGCGGGATTTGTAGCCAGTGATCTTCATGGATATGTAACCTTTTTTGGGCACCAAGTATTTAGGATTTTTCATGTTGTAAATCCTATAAAGAGGTGTTTTGTAAGGTCGTAAAGGATAATGATACTGATTATCAATGAATCGTAGGATAGCTAGTCTTTAGAGAAATATTTAGATATAGGTTTTTGGTCATGCAGATGTAAGTCAAATTGGCTACATGGTTGTTCTTGCACAGGCAAGAGGGTATGATTTCAATTGTGTCTTAGGTGTGGACCAAGGTTAGACATGTAACATTTTATCCACAACAAGAGAGAAGAATGCTCAATGAATGTTGGTTTTACCGGTTTGAGCTTCGAGGGTAAAATCTCTATGTACTATGTGATTTCTTTGTCATTTTTGTTCTTGATTAAATTATTCTTCTCTTCTGCTAGGTTTACTGTGGAAGTGTTTCTCTTTTCCTGACACATCATTTCTCCCTTCGAGATCCTTGAGCATCCTTTCTTCAAAAATCACGTGCTCTAATTGTTCTTATTCATGTTCTATATGTTGATCTACATTTCATTGGTCTGTCTCTTCATCAGACACATCTCTTTGCATTATTCCTCCACTATTTAGCATGTTTGTAATATATGCTACTTTCCTTTGAAGGTTTTTCATATATCTACACATCTAAGCTAGACTTGCTCTTCCTCTTCCTCTCTCATCCATCTTCCTACTCCGATACCAAATGATGTAGCCAATAAACTTTGATTCATTCATGAGATATAAAAACCATGCAAACACACGAGAATGAAAAATAACTCTCTTTTATTCCTTCTCCATCCTAATTATTACATTGGAAGTTCAACCCCTTTAACTACTAATTGAAAATTTCGAAAACAACTAATTTTAGAAAATTCTCGCATGACTCTAAAAATGACCAATAACTAAAATCTAACTAGAGAGACACTTTGTCAACTCGTTTTTTTTATTAAGTGCATAAACTAAGAGATAAATGATAATTACAAATTTAAAAAATCCTAAAAAAAACACTAAAACCTCAATTAGAGGCCTTATATGAAGGAATTTGTCCCTGGAAATGTGTTGAAACGGGGTTCGATCTGAAGGATCATATCCACATGATAATGAACTATTTGAGACACAACTCTGTGAAAAATTTCATCCCAAACAGATAACCAAGTCAAAAGTTATGACCCTCGAAAATGTCTGCGTCAAATATTCTCCCCTTGACAAGGGTGCCACACACCCTCCCGTCAATTCTCAGTTACTGTTCAGTTAGACTAGTTGAGTGACGTGTTGCATGTGAACATTTGTTTTATCACTAAGCGTTTCATTCTAACCTCGGGATCATCACCAATAATGCGCACTTGCCTTGGAATAATCACCAATAAGGCACATTCCACATGTGTGAGTGATCTCCTACTCATTTCACTCCAGTTTGGCTAGTTAACTTGTGACTGCATGGCCAGTTAACTAGGACTAGGTGGAATTTGACTCCAGTGAAGTCAGTGTTTGTCAAATCTCTCTAGAACACTCCTAATGCACATTAGTTGACCACTATGGAGATTTAGTTGTGTGATACAGAGTATATCACTTGTATTGTATCATTTTCTCTCATTTGGTTAATATAAATTCTTTCACTCTTTCCTCTATTTTTTGTCTTCTCTTCAAACTATTTGCAAGTTGTGTACATTTTATTGTTAGCTAGATCATCTTAAGTGCAGGTATCTCAAAAAATTTACAGTTTATGGGATCAAATAATTTGAAAATAAAGTTTACAAGTTATATTTAATTTTTATGAGTTAACAAATTATAGAATCCCAATTAGTATAGAGTTAACAAATCATAAAGTTCTATATTATACTAAATATTTTGAAAAATATAATTAATATATTTGTAAAATGATCTCTCTAAATAAACTACTTTTCATCTTCTACTTCGTTTCTTTTACAAATTTTACAATTTTTCTATGTTAAAGTTTTTTAGATTTTGTCTAACACAATATTTATTTATAAATTTCTTGAAAAATTCTCCTATCTATCTATATATTTTTTTCAAGGCCACCACCAATCCACACCAAATTGATGTATGAGACCCCTTCCATCCAACGATTTGACTGGTAAAATCTACAAAAGTATATAATTAAACAAAAAAATATATTATATAATATAATTTAATTAAAACATCTAATTAAAATATTATATCTTTCAATAACCATCTATTATTATCATCATTAATAATATATAATAATATATATTGAAAAAAAATTATAAATATAATAATTTATTTCAATTAGTTATAAGATTAATTAAAAATAATAAATGTTTATTTTAAAATTAAAATAAATTAGAAAAACACATCCCGTTCCATCTAACTTCCGATTAGATTCCAACCTTTCCTCCTACCTCAATATGCCAAATAGATTTGTTTTAAATTGCAAATAATGAGTAGCCACCATAAATAAACATAAATACGTGGTAAATGGCACAAGGTTGAAATTGGCATTATATACAATGTAAGGTAAAGAATGTAATATATGAAATCTGACATTGTGGAATTCTACCGCTCGCCGTGTCTGTTTTCTAGAAAAGACTTTGATGGTAGTATTGTATCAGTCTCTTGTTTTATTGGTGGAAAGGCTTTTCCACTTTCACACGGATTTGAAGATTTTGGATTGATCGCAAACAGACAACCAATTTTCAATGATGTTGTTTCTTGTCTGTACCACAACTTCATGAGTCCTTTTCTCACTCTATCTCTATGCTTATTATTTCTTGAATTGATGTGAAGGAACCACCTTCCAATACAGTTATGGTGAAATTTCCCCCACTTTCATCACCTAGATGTCCCATTGAACACAACCATTTCTCTTTCTCTATGGTCATTTCTCATTTCTCTTTCTCTGTTAATGCCTTTCAATTTTCCTTCCCTTTTTCATAATCTAGATGTCATGTCAACACGACTATTTCTCTTTCTTTGTTATTTCCTTTTAATTTTCCCCACCTACTTTTAATTTTCCTCACCTAAATATCCAGGTCAACACGGCCATTTCTCAGGTCTCTTTCTCTTTATTTCCTTTTAATTTTCCTCGCCTAGGTGTCCCGCTCAACATGACTATTTCTCTTTCTCTATTGTTGCATTTTAATTTTCCTCACCAAGATGTCCATGTCAACATGACCATTTCTCTTTCCAAAGACTAGCCCTCAGAGAGCTTGTAAAAATATGCTCCACCTACTTCCCCCACTCTAATACGTTCTCCATTCCCAGGTTTCCAGGTAACTCAATCTTTGACCACATTCAGAGCATAAACAAGACCATTTCAACAATTTTACTTATGTGAAGGCCCCCTAGATTCAGATCTTAGCGAGTCTGCTACTTCCTTTTTTCTTTAAATACTTGTCCTTCACATTTTCTTTCCAAAGACTAGGAACTATCAAACTTTTCCACAAACTCTTAGCAGCAAGAGCTTTCCCAAATAAAAAGATGTTTTTAAATTCCCAACCACCATACCTTTTAGGCTTTGCAATATTTTCCCACTTTACCAGGTTAAATCCACCTTTATCCCTTTTAACAGTCCACAAAAAGATGAAGACCCTTTGTATTATCTTATACATTATGTAACGAGGAATTTTATCGAGAGAAAGCCAAAATACTGGAATATTTTGTAAGACAGAATATATCTTCCCCCTAAAGAAAGCCACCTATTGCACAAAGAATTTATTCTCTTTTCCACTTTCCTAAGAAGCCAAAGCAAATCACTTTTGAGATAACTATTAGGTTTAAGAAAAAAACCTAAGTACTTAAATCCTTCATCCAAAAGTTAAAAATTGAAAGGAAGAAGTTGCTTGATAAAAGTTAATTCATTTTCCTCCAAACCAACTATCATGAAAGAACACTTACTTTCATTGAACATCATACCTGTGGTAGAAAAAAAAAGCTCCAAAATCTCCTTGTAGACTGACCATTCCTCAATCAATCCTTTCCCCAAAATCAAAACATCGTCGACAAAGAGAAGGTGGGTGATTTTAACAACCGAAGAAATCTTAATCCCAACTAACCTCCCTTCCTGAGTGGCTTGTTTAATTAACCCACTAATACCTTCCATAATTAACATGAAAAGTAAAGGGGGCATATGACATCCTTGTCTTAGTCCTTTATGGATCTTGAAGAACTCAGTAGGAGAACCATTAATAATGACAACAAAGTTTGTTGATTTTAAACATCCCATGATCCAGTTTGTGGCTTCGAGGATTAAACCAACTTGTATAAGAACCAGTCTTATAAAATCCAAAATTACTCTGTCATAGGCTTTCATTAAGTCTATCTTCATAATCAAATCCTTCATCTTTTTAGAATTAATCTTGTGCATACTTTCTTGGGAAACACCGATGGCATCTAAAATTTGCTTGTCATCCAAGAGACCAAATTTTTCTTTGGTCATGAATTTTGAAAGCATATGTTTGATTCAATTGTTGATAATCTTTGTGATAATTTTATAAATCAGGTTACATAGTGAAATCAGAAGAAATTCAGAAAAAAGTCTCAGGTTTTTCTTCTTTAGGAGTGAGTGCAATAAAAGTGACATTCAAAGAACCATAAACAACCCCTGAAACTCTTGATTCTTCAACTACATCTAGAATATAAGGACCCATAATGTCAAAAAATTCTAGAAAGAGTTCGACCGTCCACCCATCTGGTTTGGGGATTTTATCCTTTTCAAACCCCTCCAACACCTTTCAGACTTCTTCCAAAGACACTTGAGTTACTATTCTCTGACCTTTCTCAGCAGAAAAAAACCTAGGATAGGTTTGAATGACTTCCATTTGTTTTACAATAGACAAGTTGTCTTGATCATTAAACAAGGCCTTAAAATGAATTGCAACCTCCTTATCTAGAATCCTTTGTCCATAAACTTTTATACCTTCACTGCCCACAATATCCCAGATAGTATTCAACCTTTTCCTTACATCAACAAGTTTGTGAATTTTTTTTGTGTTTTTTTCCCCACTAGACAACTAGAGAGTCCTGCTCTTTTGGCGCCAAGTCTCCTCTTTAATTTGCAAAATGTTTGACTTTTTTCCTTCCAAATTGTTGACCAAAAGAAATTCATCATCCAAAAAAACTCCACTTCTATTGAACTGATAAAGATATTCCAATCTACTTTCAATCTCCACCAACTCTTCTCAAAGCCTCTTCTTTTTTGCTTTTTCCCAAATAATTACTTTAGATTTCAACTCTTTTAGTTTAGAAACCAGACTAATCATTGGAGAAGCATCCAAAACATTACCAAAATCATCCCAAATCTTTCTAACCAAATATTTAAATTCATTATCAACTAACTAGACCGAGTTAAATTTAAATGGATAAACAATTCTTTCATGATCACATCTAAGCTCAAGAGTCATAGGCATGTGATCTGAGATCCTTGAATTCGCCACCCATGATAGGCAATTGTTTATAGAAGAAAATAAATATTCACTCATAAAAAAACCTATCCAGACTCTTTGCTACACCTTCAGGACCCCTTCTTCCATTCCTCTAGGTTGGAGTAAGAGAATAAGGTTCAATATCAACCAAGTCATTGTCTTGAATCATTCAATCAAAAAAAGAGGCCAAAGGATCCAATCAGATTGATTGACCCCAAACCTCTCTAACCAACCTGGTAAAATTTAAATTACCTCCCAGAATTAAGTTATCTATTCCTAGAATACCATCTTCCATAACATCCTACCATAAAATTTTCCTGTCCAAATAAGGACCATAATAGTTAAAAACTCTAATACCCATGTTCGGATCCTTTGAATCCCCCTCCAAAAAGATCCTTGCATCAGAAAAAAAAAAAGGACTCAAGTTATCCTTAAGAGGATTCTAAGTAGAGAGAATCCCCCCTGAAAGATCAACCGAATCCATTGAACACATCTCCCATCCTACCAAAACTTTGGAAAACACCTCTCTAGCTCTTTTACTAGACACCACAGTTTCTTGAATTAATAAAACATCAGGATTCACTAACTCAAAAAGTATTTTGAGGGCTCAAAATTTAGCGGGCCCTCCTACCTCTTTGACATTTAAGGAAAGGAAGATCATGGATTAGATATTGCAAGGTATTTTTGACCTCTAAGAGCCTCGGGACCTTCTGAAACACTCTTTACCACTGAGGAAACTACCTCCTTTAAAACCTTTTTAGATCTTCAAGTTTGAATAGGAGAGAAATCCTTCCCTAAAGCTCCATGTACCACTCCTTTCTTTTCTCCTGTACCCGACAACTTCAGTTTTTCATTGATATTCAAAGAAGTATTCACAGTTGTTTCCTTTCCAATCTCTTTCACCATCTCCGAAGACTTTAACTTAATCCCTTCACAAGTCTGTAATGGAGTTTTCTTTAAAATATATTTATAAGAAGAAGCAGATTGATAGGACACATCCTTATCATGTGTAACTATATCATCAAGTCCAAGATCCTTAAAATAAAAAGGGGTTTTCATATCTGCAAGAATAGCCTTTTCATCTATAGAGAAAACCTCTGATGGAAAATTAAATCCTCCTTCGAATTGTTTAGAACCGACTGCATCGAAGATTGAAACATTATTCCTCCATAAACATGGGCTTGCTCCTTATTTCTCCGTAAAACACAATCATTCTCACATGATAATCTATGGCCATCAGACAATCTCAAATCAATATTCATTATGATCGTCTTAGGCTTATCAAAGTTTTACCAGGAACCAGACAAACTAAGTTCCTCCCCATAACCCTTCCCAACATCTCCACTCCCATAAATGTTTGTTCTTGGAAGACTAACAATTTTGGATGAATAAAAAAAGTGTTTCCTCCCCGATGAAGAAATAATATTCAGGCCCTCCCATGAACTTATAGCATCAATTTATTCTTCATTTAATGAAGCAAGTAGTAACATGGAGAATTTTTTCAACTTACCTAGAAGAGTCGATTCCTCCACATGATCTGAATTCTTTTGGCATGGAGAATTTGCATTTTCGAAGCCCGAGCATGAAAAATCCAAATCACATTGAGAAAAATCTTTTGAAGGTTATTCATCATCAACACTCTCAAGTCTATCCAAGGATGAATATGAATCGACCCTCTTAAACCCCAAACAATCTTTTAGAAGATGGCATGTTTCTCTGCACATAGAGAACCCGAAAGGTATGCCCCAGTAATCCAAATTATGGATGAAAGTCTTCCCCCTCGAAAGAATAATGCGCTCTGCCAACAAGCCCTTATGCATGTCTATTTCAACAAGGATTTTACCCATCCTTTTTTCTTCTTCGTTCAATAACTCATCTTCAACATACAAAAATTTGCCCAGTTCATTTCCCACCTCCACAAAAGCCTCTTTATTCCAGAACACTAGAGGCAAACCAGGTGAAAGGACCCACAAATGCCTGAACCTAAAATGGTATTTCTCTAGAATAAAATTATGATTCTAACACTTTAACATTAAGCTCCCCTGTCCACACAACCAAACTCCTAAAAGGATTTTCTTGGCATCTTCTTCAGATAGAACTTGAAACTGAACCAACCTCAACTTAAAAAGGAGATTTATGGACTGTAACCCAACACTTGACTCTAGTTTCCATCAACCCAACTGCCCACATCATTTTTTCCTAGTGCCCAATTGCTAAACTTCCCCAATAGAACACATAGCGATGTCATCACCACATCCTTCAAGCCAACATCCCTGCCCAAAACCATTTCTTTAGAACATTTCCTTGGCTTCCAGGATTTCCTCTTTTGTAAGAACCGCTTACGACTTATACCTTTTCGATCTCTTTCCAAACCAAATCCCTCTCCTTTCTTCTTAACTTATAGAGAACGCAGGTCGAAAATGTCTACCCCAACAACATCCTTCCTATCTAATTGCAGGTTATCAGAATTTAAACCTTCTCCAAGACCATCAGAAACCCGAGCCACACTAAAACAATGCTTCTTGTAAAGCGTATGAGCCTGATTATCCAAACATTGCATCTCATTGATTTGGATTTAAGGAATAATGGGTTAACAGGGGAATTTCCTAAGTATCTCACATTTTTCATAGATTAAGGGTTTTAAGTGTTGGTTATAATAGTATCTATGGTGGTATTCCTCATTGGATTACAAATCTTTTCAAATTACAAGTGTTAGATTTATCTAACAATAATTTCAGTGGAAGAATACCATCAGATCTTCATAAACTCGAGGGGTTCATAATTAATGGATCGTTGCAACTCATTGTTGATAAACTATATGAAGATCTAAGGATTAACATGAAGGGCCAATAATATGTTCTTCCATATGTCTTGGCGACAAGGACAATGCTTGATTTGTCTAACAATGATCTTATGGGTGAAATACCGTCTAGCATAGGAAATATCAACAACTTGCAATTGTTGAATTTATTTATGAACCATTTGGAAGGGAATACCCTTGCATTGTTTAGTGACATATCTACTTTGGAGCAACTGGACTTGGCAGAAAATAATTTGAGTGGATGAATTTCTCAAGAACTCTCTACATTATCATTGTTGTCATCTGTTAATGTTTCAAACAACAACTTATGTGGGATAATTCCAATAGTAACATAGTTTAGCACATGGAGCGAGACTTTATTTCAAAGGAATAAGTGTTTATGCTAATATCCTTTGCAATGTCAATGCAATCAAGAGAGAGAAAGAAATAGTAAACAAAATAGTAATGTTAAAGTGGGATGGTTGAGTTGTGTGAATGAGAAAATGTCATTGTTAACATTGGGGATGGGAATGGGAATGAGATTTGGGGAGTGATTGGTTTGTTTATACTTTGGGATAAAGAAAGACATTGGATATTGGCTTTTAAAAAACCACAACTATTTTATGAATTGTATCGATTTCGTAAATAATAAAAAAATCACAACCAATTTCTGGATTATGTCAATTTTGTAAAAGATAAATAATGAATGAGTAAAATTTATAATAATGATGATTAATGTCCACTTAAAAAAAATGATATATCTAATCCGAAGAAAGATCTATTCTTATAATAACATTTTCATGATTTTAAAATAATATTTTATTTTATTTTAAAAATTAATATATACCTAAATTGCAAATAAAATTTCATAGGTCATTACCCTTGTCGAGTCATAACGGAACTTACTTTATTTTGTTACGTTTTCAATTTAACATTGTTTTATCTCTATCTAATTAGAGGTAAATAACAATATCTACATACACATCTTATTGATTTACCGTTTAAGGTCATATTAAAATATTGATCTACAGGTTAAGGAAATACTTTACCAATTTAAAAGCTTTTCAACTCTCTACTTTGACACGGTTAATTAATTCTGACTCACACCTTTTGAACCTGTTTAGTATGTTCCCCTCACATTTGAAGTAATGGTATGTTAAATCATAGTTAATTTTAAGATTACACGACCAATTCAAGCATTTCAATTACATTTAGACACAGTTACCGAATTATTTTTTTAGTAAGAAAAACCACTTATATTAGTAAAATATAAAAACTGTCTTTTTTCAGTTCATACAAAATGTAACCATGCTTCAAACAAATTTTTTGTTTTTGACTCCTATCAAAACAGTGGTCATGAAGTCACCACTGTATACATATCAATATTAAGAAAATACTAAAAAATGTATTCTTCTTTTGCCTGCAATTACAATATTCCCAAAACAGAAATATATTCTATATGGTGATATCTACTCTTTCAAAATTTTCTTGTTGTCCATCCAAACCCTGTGAGCAATAAAAACCACCTTCGTCCATAAGAAATACTTCCTTTGATAGTCGATCAACATTCTGGTTGAAAGTTCTATAAATGTGATGAGCTTTGATTTGTTGGAAATGACTGCTCAACGCTCATTAACATTAGTATACCAATCGATAATGACATTAGAATCACGCATCAATAGTATTCTTTGTATCTGTTTAAGATAAGAAAAATACAATATTAGCCAAGGTGCCATCAATTCCCCTTTAGTATTTATTCATTTTCCACGGCTCATTTTGAATTTATATGAGCCCAATTTTGAAAATTTCATAAAGGCTCCATCCTTGCATATTGATCCTCTTTCCTATGATGCCCCATCAAATAAACCAACTGCCCCTTCCCATTCAATATCTGGTGGTATGTCAATCCTATTTGGTAGGGAGTCTTATGTAGTTTTTTGTTCACCCAAGTCCTGTATAATGATGTTACAAACTCTGCTAAGGTTATTTGGTTGACCTTCAAAAATCATCCTATTCCTATGTTTCCAAACCTCCCAACTAATAAAACATGGGATTTCATTCCATTTTTCCTTCTTCTTAGTCCAGTTAAGGAGATTATTTTCAAAAAGTCCTCCTTGCCAAGAATTGACTATCTTTAGTTCCTTAGATATTGTCTGCCGGATATTTTTTATGAAAGTACAATCCCCAAACAATTGTAAGACAATTTCTTCACTTTCCTTACAAAGCACACATATGCTAGGACCCTGAAAGCCCCTTTTTTTCAAGTTGTCCCGAGTAAGAATTTTTTGTTCCATCATAAGCCAGACAAATTGTTTTACTTTCATTGGTAGTTGCCACTTCCAAATCATAGAGTATGAGAATTTTGTCTCTTCTCCCTTGTCCTTCAATGGTTGAACTTCATATGCTAGTTTACATTTTACTTGACCTTGTTTGGTGTCCCACGACCACAATAACCTGTCTTTATCTTCCTTTAATACAAATCCATCACTTACCAGCCCTTTAGTATATTTTTTCCATTCATCTTTTTGAGCTCCTACCAGGCCTAAACTTTTAGCAGTTTTCCATTTTGTAAATTTATTACCTTCATGTGTAAATGTTCCTGCATGCGCAAGACTGGTTATCCCTTGTTCTTTTAACAATAATATAAGATTCTCAAATAACTTAAAGAAAGAGTGGGACCCGACCAAAGGATCAACACCAATTATAATATCTCTCCCACTTCCGAGCTTCCATACTAACCAATCTGTGATTATGTCAACTGAGGAGGTGAGGGCTCTCCAGAATTTTGAAGATCCATTGCAGTTATTTCTCCCTTGCCTGAACCACTTCTCAACAGTTTTCCTTTTAAGATATTTTTGCATTATCACCTCATGCCAAAGTCCAGGCAGCATTAGGCATATCCATAAGCTTTTTGCCACCAAAGCTTATCCAAAGATAAAAGTATTTTTTATTCCCCAACCACCATCTTTTTTGGGTGTTGCAACCATTTTCGAGTTTGTGAGATGCATACCTTCCTTTGATTTTTTACCAGACCAAAGAAAGCTAAACATCCTTCTTCTAATGCTGTTTAGTACACTTTTGGGAATTTTTGCCAATAACAACCAATACACCGAAATGCTTTCGAGTACTTCTTTTACAAGTATGACTCTACCATCAAGGGTAAGCCACCTATGATTCCAGCTCAGAATTCTCTTTTCAATTTTTTTCTCAAGCCAAAGCCAATCCACTCTATTATAGCAGTTTGGTTTGATGAAAAACCCAAGATACATAAATCCTATATCTAAAGGTTTAAAATCAAAAGACAATAATTCCTTCAACAAATTAAGATTTGCATCATCCCATCCTACTTCTAAGAAACTGGATTTTTGTGTACTAAATTACATCCATGTAGCTTTGCAAAATAAATCCAAAACCTCCTTGTATTCTTTCCATTCATCAATGCATCTGATCCTAAATAAAATTACATCATCTACAAACATTAAATGTGTAATATTTAACCCTCTAGCCACATGAACTCCCTCAAGAAGAAGTAATAATTGCATTGAAAATCCAACTTGAAGAAGCAAAGAGAACAGAAGAAGTCATGAAGTCTCAGATAATGAAGAAAGAAGAAGAGGTTGAGAATCTTGAAGAAGAAGTTGTCACA
>JZKD02S0524319.1:142795-176407 GCA_000966675.3 Picea glauca
TAAAAACTGCCTCAGGCTATGTAAGCAGCCGCTTTGAACCTCCTAAGCCATGGTCTGTTATGTTGAACTTTACCAATTAAAATAAATATTAATTTAAACCTTGTGTTTGTACCAACGCTTTGGACCTGCATTTTGAATCATGTCAGAAATACAGATCATTGATTTTAAATTCCATATGAACCAATTAAGGTGGGTGTTTAAGTATATTTAATTTTGATTTTGTGTAAACAAAGCTTAAAAGCTTCAAGTATAATTGTTTTTTCGAATAAAATAAAAGAAGATTGACAACAATATTCTCAATGTGACTTGGGAAGTCTGCAATGGTGACTTCAGTATCGATCTTTCAAATAAAATGGAAGCTGATTTAACAATTACGATCACTTAACTATTCATATTTCAAATGAAATGGATGTTGACTTAGCAATTACACGTGCATGAGAGTAGTTTTATATATATGGAGAATTTTAGAGAAGCCAGTAAATCTCATTTGAAATTTGCTTGTGATAAGATCCTTGGTGTTAATAATGATTCGTTGCTCAACTCTGTATTTCCTCAAGATCTGGAGCAGACGAGTTACACACTGATGTTTGAGGAACATTTTGCTTATAGTGCAGAAAAATGGTTATGACCAAAGGGAGTCTTGGAGGACAAAGAGATATTTCTCTTCTACTGTTATTCACACTGATTTGCTCCATATTTTGACCAAGAGTTTATATCTTAGACAGGGTGTGGGCAGACCCTATCTACCCTGTTTTAATGAAGTACAAAGCTCCAACAATAATCAACAAAATAACCATAATTTTGAAAGGTGTACATCTGTCGACTTGATGAGAGAAGTTCACCACTTCGATAAAGAAGACAGTAACCATCAGTCCAGGATTATTCATTAGGACAGTAAAAATTGTAATGAACAACATTCAAAAAGGGACCCTAAGTGTGAAAATGGAGGAAAAGAGCACAAACCTATACTAGCAAGATATTTTTGAAAATTAATATAGAGTACGTGGACTACCCTGCAACAGAATTTTCATGTCTAATTTGGGTTGCAGAACGCAATCAAGCACTATGGCAGCCTTCTAACCCTGAATTTTGTAAGTAAACGAGGGCTTTAGATCAAAACCTACTTTTTTTTACGATATGACCACCTAGATTCCAAATGTGTGTTTGATGTTATGTTGCACCTGCTGGTAAAGATGGCTATATTTTCCAGCAATAGTGAAAGAGAGTATCCCAGCATCTAGAAGAGAAGCTAGAAAGAGTTTGCAATATTTATGGAAACCCTTGAAGCCACCTTAGTTCATGGTTATATGCCTCGCTAAAGGAAATATGAATGGTGGATTGGCTCTTGGTCGTCCATTGCTTGTTTGTTTTGTGAACGAAAATTATAACAGTCAAGTATTTATCACATGTCTCATGCGCTATGAGAAAGAAATCATATAAGTAGTAATGCAACATTTAATCCAAACCAGAAGTAATCTACAAAACAAATATCGTTGAAACAGGTTCAAAAATGATAAATGTGAACTACCCATGTGAAGTTGGATAGCGTCTAAAAAACGCAAAGGTGAACGATGAATTTGAACCTGAAAAGAATGTGTCAAATATAAATCAGACAAACTCAGTAGTCGCAGAACAACCTCATAACCAGGTTCACAGGGATCTTTTTCCGGGACAACCAGGGCAACTGAAAGAGAAAATCAGAGATATTCATCAAGATAAACAGATTGGATCTAAGGAGATGGAAAGGAAGCAACAAAGAACAACCAAGAAACAAACAACCAAGAAAGAATCCCAGTCCAAGAGATGGTAAATTTACGAATAAAAGGTAGCCCTCTCAATGGTAGATTCTCCTCTCCCCTTGGTATCCCCTGCTGAACCTCGTGTCTGAAAACCCAGTCAACAATTGGTTCCGTTACCTGGACCTGAAAGATTGGAACCTGTGGAACGTGGAATCCCTCCAAGAAGGAGAAAGAATCTGAAGTGCACCTGTCATGAAGCCTCCTGTCAGTTCGTTGAGCCTCCTGTCAATTTGCTGATAACTTGATATGTTTCACAATTTTGCAGGAAGCAGAGATGAGTTAAGATGTAGAAATAGGAACTCGGCATGAAACAAGCATGCAAGGACTCTCCACCTGCCTGAGCTGGTCAGAGGAGCCGAACCACCTATTCTGTCCCTGACAATGGCATTAATACACCCCCTGCTCCTGACGATGGCATTAATCGCATATCGCCGCCACCCCCTGCCTGTCATGCCCGATGCAGGCGTAACCCAAGGAAAACCCAAGAAAACTATTGTGTAAATGTTATTTCAGCGCCTTGGGAGCTGTGCACAACACATACTGCAACTCGCTCGAAAATTAATGTCCCTGCTATGGCAGGGACATAATAAAGTTTACACCATATGTAATTGTAGTCTGTATAAACAAGACGTGGGAATAGCACAATTCTTTACATTCCAATCATATTTCCACGTGTATTTACAAATCAATAATACATGGAGGTAGGCTTGGAATTTCAAATTTACTTTATCTGTCAAGTGTAAATTTGATGACAGTTATTTGTTTTTCATACTTGTCATTTTACTTTTTATGTAGATTTATAAGTGTCAATTTTTTTTATGTTATATTTTAATTTTATCATCATAAATTTTCATACTGAGCATACAATTTTCTATAATAAAAAAGAACCCAAAACACACTCAACAAAAACATTAATAATTAAATCAACATTTTGTAGTAATTTGTATTATCAACATGAAACATTGTTGAATATTACATTGTACAAACTGTACCTCAAAATTTTCTTTTAAAGAGTTATCACTCCAGTGAGATTTTACAAAAGAAATATCTTAAATGCAATACCTTCATCTTCAGATTTTACAAAAGAAACATTTCAAATGCAACACCACCATCCTCAAGGTGACTTCAAAATTGAGTATATTTCTAAATGTGGCATCCGAGCAAATAGTTATAAGCTCAAACATTATGAAAAGCATTGAGCAGTGGTAAAACAAAACGCTCTAACAACAACAATGAACACCAATTAGAATTCTTTATTTAAAAATTTAAATGATAAATCCCTACACCATAAAAACAACAATATCAATTTAACTCATTTTGTATTTTTCTATTCAAATCATCAAAATTACTACTATTTAAATAACATAACACTTAGCCATCCATAAATTCAAAATTGTCGAAAATGTACATCTCTACAAAATTATATTTTAAATAAGAAATAATTTATAAGAAAGACCATTTAAAATTTCTTGCACTGTTTCTTGTTAACATATTAACTAGAAGGATGGATTGCAGCCGATCTTTAAGATAAGGAGGAACCCAAAAACAAAAACTTTACTACACAGGTACGTGAAGCTTATGAATGTCGTTAATGCAAAGGGAAAAGATCAATCAACAGCCTTCAAAGCTCACGGGGCTTCATGCTCTTCCATTAAATCCTTCACCACTGCTTCTTCTCAACCTCTGMTTTGAAATTAATCCCCCGTATCTTCTCCCTGATGAATCTTCTACTCACAAAGTACCTGAACTCCTTACCATATACCACTTACATGAATTTAATGCATCATCATTTCTTCACTGAATACCAATAAATACAGGGTAAAGAAAAAACAAGCCGAATTCGAGTCTCATATCAAGACCTACATTCTTACTCTGACCACAGGAATCCACTCATAAGCCTGCAAATTTTTCATAAACATTGGACCCATTCAGTTTATCAACTAACGGCTATTGTCAAACCAGGCCTCGTCTAAAAGGTGCGCATCTCCTCGTAGATCGACCACCCAGCCGCATTTCGCGGCCAGTGCTAGATCGGCATGCCAAGTCATGAAGAATTTAATGTTGGAGCCGGGAGCAAACTTCTCAAGCTGCCGGAATCTAGAGTATGATCTGATATTGTTGTTATTAGGTTAATTTTTCTCAATGTATTCTAATTTTTTTTCATTGTTATTGGAAGATAGTAACTAGCACAGCCGTGAGTACTCACGGCTGGTGAACGCCGAAAGGCTTAATGTTGGGTGGCATTTAAAACGCAAGCAAAACCTGGCATGGAATTGAAAAGCGGAAGCGGAATCGTGGGTAGAGGAAGCTATAAGCATCCGCCCTGGTTAAAAAATGACGGCGCACTACAAAACGTTTTAATTTGCATCCAATTCCACACCAATGAAACGGTAGCAGTTCACATCCACGCGGCCATACGCATCTGTCCAGTTTATTAATCACTGTTGTTATTTCTTAATCACTTAACGTGGCAATCTGGTGATGAGCAAGTAATTTTTTAATTTTATTTAGTAAATGTGAAAAAGTAATCACATAAACGGACATCTTTATAAATGAGCGGAAGTTAATTTATCAAAATCTCATCCATTGATTAGAGAGGACGACGAAGAATATGCCAGCATCTTCAATTGCTAACCCTAGGATTGAAATTTATGATTAAAAGGTGATTAATTCTGCCCATTGTCAATAGGTATACGCCTTTCAGCGTAAAAATCAAAATTTAATAAAGATTTTTAATAATTTAAATTGATTTAAAATTGTATAAAACATTTTCCAAACTCTTAAAATTAAGATAAATAAAAAGTTAAATTAGATAGAAAAGAATGAGTTTTGATTCTAACTCTAATCTATTTCTCTACAATCCAAATCAATTTAAAATTAAGTAAAACCTTCTCCAATTTATCAAAATTATTTTAGTAAAAATTTTAATAATATAAAGTGATTTAAAATTAAATAAAATATRTATAATCATYTACGAGGTTAACTTATCATTTAATGTTATTCGGCGGTGTTATTTCTTAACCTCAAGACCAAAGGYTAATCCGAGCAGCCGCRGAGGGAACCCTAYYGRCGGATACCCRTGGTCCGGGTGGAGGTGGAAGGAAACCGAGGCAGGTAATGAGGRGAGAAAARGTGCATCGGTAGATATTGCTCTCAGAGCTCACATGTGCCCACACCACACATTGTATATAGAAGATGGTKATGTAGGGATTCTGACGCTTCYCGARKGATCTTTCATTCTATTTCTAATTMTCCTTGTTATTAGTAGCCTAGTAGTGGAAAAGCARWGCAAAGCTCAGCTCARCCTCAAATGYTGTTTGATTCAAAGTTGTTGGTCGGTCCRYGYARCCCTGCAAAGTTCAAAGGGGTGGCGAATCTGGCGATTCATAACTGATAGAATYGATTAATTTGGAGTCTGGAGTCTGGACGAACATTATATAATTATAATGAGAATAYGCATTTACAATCASCGCAYGCTTTGTCAGARATATGAATAGATTTTTTWWWMAAATCAAATATCACGGGTGTATGCAGCYKRCAGGTAATATTGTTGTGTAACGACAACCYAGGCATAGTCCTRAAATGGTTATGAACTTGGAAGGTTATGAACTTGGAAGGTGAAAAATATAAATCTGGCCATGGTTTTAACCGAACATAAATATAAATAGCTAAGTCAATGAACATACCGAAACCCCGCCGAGCAGGCCTGGAATTTCCTTCCCCGGGACTCAGGAGAATGGATTTCCCTCAGTGACCGCCCCCAACAAACTATAAACCCATAAAAAGTTCACCCTGGTGCTGGCGGGTGCAGGAAAGAAATGTTGTGACCAGAGGAGGAGCTCGAACACTCCAGGCTCCAGCCTCCGAACGACGAAGATGGATCCATACTCCAAATTGATGATGATGATCCAGACAACACTGTGGTAGACCCTTTTAATCTCTTTAACTGGTCCACCAACACAATGGCCACTACTTTTGAAGAGGACAAAACTACCATGTGAGAACCCCGAGTCGGGAGAATGGGTTTCCCTCAGCGACCGCCCCCAACAAACTATAAACCCATAAAACGTTCACCCTAGTGCTGGCGGGTGCGGGAAAGAAATGTTGTGACCAGAGGAGGAGCTCGAACGCTCCAGGCTCCAGCCTCCGAACGACGAAGATGGATCCAGACTCCAAATTCCAATAATCAATTAAACAGAAGGAGACTAGGTAGTAGGAGACTAGAGTACTTCGAAATTAAGAGCTGCAACCTGTGCTAGTAGTTACTAGCTACCCTCAGGATTCAGCGTGATCAGGGTTAGTGTTTATTGTGGTGACACGCAAGTGCGGAGCTTTAATTATACACAACTACTTCTACGGTTCCACCTAATCCAGCTTCCACGTCGAGACTCCTAGCCTCTAGGCCCTACTACCTAGCCCTATGTCATACAGTGTCCATATACCCACTAGAGTTTTTGACGGGCATTGGAGGCGGTCACACGTCAAACTGACAGGTAGATAATTCTAATGCCAGTCAGTGATGACGTGTGAATTTTATTAGCCAGTGTCAAATACGGGCTGAGAGGTAAAAGACGGGCTACAACCCGTCAAATTCCAGGCCTGCATGGAGGTAGCACACTATTTTATAGTTCAATTATATTCCCACGTGTTTTCCACACAACAATGTTAGATGGAATCATCATCTTTCCTATAATTAGCATCATGTGGAATTGGAATCGGTGAGATGTCATCATGTTTCCAATATTGATGTCTGACTTAGAAATAACTTTAAAATTTGATAATCATCAAATTTTTTTTGTCTTTTCCCCATATTGTAGTAGTTCTCCCCGTGTGAACTAATTGATTGGGAGTGTAAGAGTAAAATATAGGAAATATCTTTTTTTCTAGATAATTTTAGAAATTGAAAAATAATGTACATCAGTAAAGATGTGTGTATTTACAAATAATTTTTAGAAATGTGGACTTCCTATAAAATGAGAGTTTATTATGTATTTACTTAGTTGATTAATTGAGTTTGAAACTTTTATGAATGTAAATTGTTATATTTGTAAATGTGGAAACACAAATATCATAAGGCAAACACACTCACGCAGAAATAAAAGACAGAGATTTCACGTGGTTCATCCAAATGTTGGGCTACATCCACCAAGTAGAGGTAGCAGTTGTCTTATTTTTCAGATCATGGAGATTACTGTAGCTCACTCACTCCTCTCATCTCTGCCTCTACGGGTTTACATAAATTATATCAATGTACATTAGAAACTGATTAATCAATGCGCTCATAACTAAATTCTAACTTGGTTTTATTGGTTACAACCAATGCTGGATTATAGGATCTGAAATCCTAATCCTGGGAATTTGTTGTCACCATTTAACAATCTCCACCTTGACAACAATTAAGTTGATACCTTGCTCCTTTTTTCGTTCATCACCTTTTACTCAAGCCAAGAGAAGCCAAGCACCATCGTAGCTTCTCTAATGGTACTGGTTTTGTGAACATGTCTGCACAATTCTCTTTTGTATGCACTTTCTCAAGAGAGACTCCACGTTCATCAATGACCTTTCTTACAAAATGGTATTATATAGTTATATGTTTTGTTTTACTGTGGTAGGCTGGAATCTTAGCCAAGTGAATAGAACTTTGACTATCACAAAGTAACTTTACTTTGTCCTGCATCCTTCCAAACTCACCAAACAAACCTTTCAACCAAACTACTTCTTTGCAAGCATGTGAAGTAGCTACGTATTCTTCTTCTATAGTGGATAAAGAAACAATGTTTTGTAGCTTTGACATCCAACTAATAGCTCCACCTGCAAGAGAAAAGACACACCCTGAAGTCGACCTTTTTTTGTCCAAATCACCTGCAAAATCAGAATCAACATATCCACAGACTGATTCACAACCATTGTTATAGGTGATACAATAATCACTTGTGCCCCTCAGATACCGAAGCACCCATTTCACTGTTGCCCAGTGCTCTTTACCTGGATTTTCCATATACCCACTGACAACCCCAACTACAAGTGAAATGTCTGGCCTTGTACTAACCATCGCATACATTAAACTTCCTACTGCATTAACATATGGTATTCGAGACATATATTCCTTTTCTTCTTTTGTACTAGGACATAAACTTGAAGAAATCTTAAAATGGGAAGCCAAAGGGACTGAAATTGGTTTCACATCGTTCATACCAAACCTCAAAAGTATATTCTCAATATACGTCTATTGTGACAACCAAAGCTTACCATTCCTCCTGTCTTTGAATATCTCCATGCCCAAAATCTACCTTGTTACTCCTAGATCTTTCATATCTAACGTCCTATCCATCTGAGCCTTTAACCTGTTGATCTCAGTTATGATTTTCCTTGCTAAAAGCATATCATCAACATACAATACTAAGATAATGAATATTCCATTATTCAATTTCTTAAAGTAGACACAATGATCATACTCACTCCTTGTATAATTCTGGCTCACCATGAAAGAGTCAAATTTCTTGTACCATTGTATGGGCGACTACCTCAGACCATACAATGATTTCTTGAGCCTGCAAACAAATTTCTTGCTGTGATTCTAAACGAACCCTTCCGGTTGTTCCATGTAAATTTCTTCATCCAAATTTCCATGTAAGAAAGCAGTCTTAACATCTAGCTGCTCCAACTCCAAATCAAGTGAAACAACTAATGCTAACACAATTCAAATTGAAACAAACTTAACAACTGGTGAAAACATCTCATAAAAGTCAATACCTTCTTTCTAAGAATACCCTTTCTCAACCAGCCTTGCTTTGTACCTTTCCACCTTATCATCGACACTATTCTTCAGCTTGTAGACCCACTTGCAACCTACAAATTTTCTGTCTCTTGGAAGTTCTACCAGGTCCCATGTAGCATTCCTCTCTAATGCCTTCATTTCATCCTTCATCACTTCTTTCCATTTATCACTGTTAGAACCCTTCACAGCTTCATGATAGCACGAAGGTTCATCATCATTAGTACTTAAAGAAACTAATGAAACAAAATCATAATACTTTCTTGGAGGATTTCTGACCCATGTAGACCTCCTTAGGGAAGTTTGTGGCTCATCCACAATCTGTTGACTGTCATCATCAACCATGTCTTCCTCTGCTGCAGGAGACTCTTCATGAACTTCTTCTGAAACTTGTTCATGTTCACCTTCATTAGTTTCAAATTGAATTTGTTAATACTTTGGTGCTTCTTCCTGTTTCATTTGAACATCTACATTTGATTTGATGAGAGATGATTCATCAAATATTACATCTCTGTTAATGGTGATCTTGTGGTAGTAGGATCCCACAACCTATACCCCTTAATACCATCACCATATCCAACAAAGATAAGCCTTTTTTTATTTTGGATCTAATTTAGAATGTTGATGTTTAGGAATTAGAGCATATGGTTCACAACCAAACATTTTAACATTATAATAATTACAAGGATGACCTTTCCATACCTCTTCAGGAATCTTGCACTCTATTGTTGTTGATGGTGATCGATTCACCAGATAACAAGTTGTAGTTACTTCTTTTGCCCACAGTTCCTGCTACAAGTTGGCATTACTCAACATACTCCTTGCTCTCTCTAGAAGAGTCTTGTTCATGCATTCAACAACTTCATTTTGTTGAGGAGTATAGGCAATGGTTTTATGCCTATCGATCCCAAATTCTTTGCAATAGTTTTCAAATTCCATTGACTTAAATTCACCACCATTATCAGTTCTTAAACATTTAATGGATCTATGAGTGCTCTTTTCCACTAAAGCTCTAAACTCCTTGAAAACTGTAAATACATCAGCCTTACTTTTCAACATATAGATCCACACCTTCCTAGAGAAATCATCTATAAAAGTAACAAAATATGATGATCCTCCATACAAAATAGTAGGGGATGGCCCCCAAACATCATAATGGATATAGTCAAGGATTCCTTCACTGGTGTGTCTTCCGGTTTTAAATTTTTGCCTATTCTGTTTTCCATAAATACAGTGCTTGCAAAAATATAAATTTAAAGAGTTTAGGCTAGGAAGTAACTTGCGATCAGTTAAGACCTTTAATTCTTGTTCGCTCATATGACCCAACCATTGATGCCACAGTCGAATAGAATCATTGTCTTTCTCAGATACCGTTGTCGCATGATCTGGCTTAGTTCTTCCTACTAACAGAAACATGTTACCTACCTTTTTCTCTTTCATAACCAGTAGAATTCCTTTGTAGACTTTCATAAATCCACCTTGAAAAATACTCTTATATCCTCCATTATCTAAGACTCCCAAAGAAATTAGGTTCTTCCTAAGATCAGGTACATGTCTTACATCAGTTAATATTTTAACAG
The DNA here is from genome assembly GCA_000966675.3 of Picea glauca. Lineage (NCBI taxonomy): Eukaryota > Viridiplantae > Streptophyta > Pinopsida > Pinales > Pinaceae > Picea > Picea glauca. Next base: position 152,950 of record JZKD02S0524319.1, read on the forward strand.
TTCCATCAAACATCTTAATTCGAATGCTACCAATTCCCACAACTTTACATGAGATATTATTTCCCATGTAAACTATTCCATCATCTATAGACTGATAAGTAATAAACCAGTGTCTATGAAGACACATGTGATTTGAAGCACTAGAATCTAATAAACATTGTTGATCATGACATGAACAAATACTAATTGATAAAACTTCATAAGTCATACCTGAACCTGTTGCTAAACCTGTTTCAGTTGCATTTGCTTCCTTCGTCTCTTTTGGAGGGTCTTCTTTGGAGGCTTGTTGTCACTTTCGACAATCCTTCTTTAGGTTTTCATATTTTCCACAAAACCAACACTTAAGCTTGCTCTTTCTTCCCTTTGACTTTGACCGAGAGAAATCCCTCTGACCATGTCCTCTTTCTTAGTTCTTCCTCTAATCACCATTGCCTCAGATGTAGAGGTTTCTAAATTGGATTTCTTCCTTGTTTCCTCATATAGTAAAGATCCAACAATATCATCAAACTCAATACTTTCTGTTGAACTGAAACTAATAGAGGTAACAAAATGATCCCATGACGCAGGCAAAGAACATAATAATGTAATCGTCTTATCTTCAGATTTGAATTTCACTCCCATGCTAGTCAACTAGACTAAAAGAGTATTAAAAGTATTTAAATGATCAACTATTTTCATACATTCCTTCATGTGCAAACTGTACAATTGTATTTTCAGGAAGATCTTGTTCATCAAGGATTTCGTCATGTACAGGCTTTCCAGCTTTGACCACAAACCGACTGTTGTCTTCTCTATAACAATGTTGAATAGTATGTCATCAGCCAAACACAGGCGTATGGCACTCAGTTCTCTCGCATCCATCTCATCCCAGTCATCATCTGTTATGGTCGTGGGTTGCTTTGTTTTTCCCAAAAATGCCTTCACCACGCCTTGTTGCACGAGTAGATCGTGCATCTTAGCCTTCTAGATCTCGGAACTGTTCTTGCCATTGAACTTCTCAATTTCGAACTTAACACTCTGCATCTTTTCCATTAGAGAAAACATTCCAAAAAACACCACTGATTGAAATAACCAATGCTCTTTAAAAAGTTACGTGGAGGAATAATGGTATAAACCCCACAAAATTTAATAAAAAAAACTTTTACCAACCCATTTTTAAATCCTCCACCCTATATTATATTTAATTCCAAAATATAATAATAAACCTCCATACCTTAAATTTAATTAACCTCACGACCATGCATAATAAGACAAAATGTATCCACCTTAAACTTTAATTCATTAAAAAAAAAAAACCTTTTAAGCATTCACGTGAATCCTTAAATTCCAAAGAAAATCCATGCAAGTAGAGGGGGACGCTGTTTTCTTAATTCAACGCTCTCCATATGCTTTTTTTCACATTGACGCTCTCATCCAGCAGGGTGCCCAACGCTCAACTCTCCCTTCCAGTATTTCAACGATCGACGAAAATTCCAGTGAAGTCTTTCCAGTCTACAGCCTCCTCATGAAATTTGACTAATACCTGGCCTTCTCAAGCTCTGCTACCATTTGTTATACTCATAAATGTAGAAACACAAATATTGTAAGGCAAACACAGTCACGCAAAAATAAAAGACATAGATTTCACGTGGTTTACCCAAACGTTGGACTACATCCACCAAGCATAGATATCGATTGTTTTATTATTCAGATTATGGAGATTACAACAGCTCACTCACTCCTCTCATGGATGCCTCTACGGGATTATATAAGTTATATCAATGTATATTATAAACTAATTATTGAATGCGCTCATAACTAAATTCTAACTTGATTTTATTGGTTACAACCAACGCTAGATTATAGGATCTAAAATCCTAATCCTGAAAATTTGTTGTCACCGTTTAACATAAATAATATTTGACTTTATGTTTTAATATATTTTTTAAATAATTTTTTATTTAACCAATTTTTTTTTTTAAATTATCAATACCATGTTTTTTTGCAATTAATGAAATTATAAGATTTTGCTATTTTCATGATCTATGATGTAGATAATTTGATTCATGTCCTCTTATCTATTTCCTCTAAGAGTATTTGGATAGCGAAACAAGTGGAATTTTCTATGTGAAGATGAAACAATATTAATTATCAAATCCACGGATATAGGTTTTGTTGAAAGCTCATTAGGTTTTCCTCAATATGTAACCTATTTAGACTATTTCCACTAGTCAAGCTTTTTATCTTCTCTGTTTACATACTTTACCTTTGGACCTACTCAATGTTGTCACATTACCTTTGGACTTACTCAATTTTGTCACATGTATGTGATCAAAACAAACTATTCATCAAAAGGCAATGTTTCCATAGTAAAGAAGAAAAAATGATATGAATCAATAATCCAAGAGTATGGCTTCTAAGATTGAAGCTCTGGAGCTACCAACTTTGCACTATGTAGAGAAAGAGACACATGTTATTATGCATTGATTCAACTCCTGAATAATATCAATTTAAGGAGAAATTGTGGTGAAATAAAGGATACGAGAAAATTAAGATACTATAAAGAGGTCATTATTACTTTAATCTAAAAGATCAAAAATATGTTTCTCTTGTAATTAGCTTAAAGAAGAAAACTAACATTCATAAATAGGGTATTCGGCAATTCCTAAAAGACCATGGGATGCAAGAATTTGTTATCTTTATAATACTAATAAGGCAAATGATGAAAAAAACTTTCTATTAGTGTCCTACAAATGCTCACATTAGATATCAATTTCAAAATATGTGTTATAATACGAACCTTCCTACACTTTTAACTCATCAACACTATGGAGATTGAAGAAATCCATTCTTCAATCTTTTTGAGCATAAAAATACATACTAAAATCAACCAATTATACCTTTTTTTTTTTTCTAAATTAAATAAATCAAAACTAATCTCAATAAACAATAACAATTATATCATAATCAACCACACTTCATTTTAGCTAAATAAATTTTCAAATACTTCTTTTACTATGAAAACATGTTTCAACTATATTCACTTAATAAATAAGTACACATGTTACATTAAATCACACTATATTTGATATGGGATCAAGTGATCAATGTGTGATTTCATATTGTCCCACGATACAAACAAGATACCTACCAACAAAACAAAAACAACCCATTTAATCATATTTCCAACAAATTATTATTCGAGTCACATATAGATTAGTTTTCTTTTTCATGGATATATAAAGTTGTGTCACATTTAGACATTCTTAATATATATTATAAAAATTTAATATTAAAATATATTGAAAATCTATATTTTTGAACATATAGATTTTTTAAATACATCTTAAATAAAAGAAAATTAAAAAAAATAATAATAATATGATGAGTATACATATGAATTAATGAGTATTTTTTATTGTAATGTTTTTATTCTATTTTTAATATATTAGAAATATTTATTATGAAATATGAATTATCTTAAAAAATTATTTTATGAAATATTTTATTTTCATAAAAGAATTGTATTAAACATTAAAAGTGGCTTTACAAAGCAATGTAAATGTTGAGATGCTCACAGGTGAGACACTACTTACATTGGAGACTTTCCAGACTTAACCTTCTCACATTCGTCAAACCAGTCTCTGAATACATTTATAAGAATATAATGCAGTTCAACAGTTTAAACAGATTCCTAAAAAATAGGATCTAAAGAATAATTACGACAATCAATCAAAGCAAGATAATAATAAAGTATAATAATGCATAACAAATTCTAATGATAATTATTTCTAGAATTTCTCCATTATTTTACTAACACTCCTCCTTAATGGAGAAATGTGTTCTCTACCACACCTAACTGATTCTTAAATATTTCAAACTTCGCCTTTCCAAGATGCTTAGTGAAGATATCAACCATATTTTTATTTGTATTACAATAAATTATATCGATATCCTTTGATTGCATCTTTTTTTTTTATAAAATGATGCTAGGTATCATTGTGCTTTGATCCGACATGATATATAGGATTGTTGGCTAGTTTGATGGAGTTCTGGTTATCACATTTGATAACTGTTGCCATTTTTTGTTCTTCTCCCACATCTTCAAGAATTATCCTCAACCAAACTGCCGCACAAGTAGCATTGCACAAGGCTTTGTACTCAGATTCAATTGATGGCAAATAAACAATTGGTTGCTTCTTGATGCTCCATGACACGATCCTTGATCCAATGTTGAATGTATACCAAGTGGTTGATTCTCTGTCATCATGATTTCCAACCCAATCTAAATTAGAATACCCTATCAACTCAACACCAAACTCATCGGTATATTTAATACCAAAAGTAGCAGTCCTTTTCATATATATATATATATATATATATATAAGTACTGTTTTTGTTTCTATCTAGTGTCTTTCATGAGGCTTGGTCATGCATTGACTTATAGTGTTGACTGAATATGTTATATCTGGCCTGGTTGTAGTGAGATAGTTTAGATGCCCCACCAGTCGATACAATGTACCATTCACCTCTTTTGTCCCATCATCACTGTAGAGTTTAACATTCTGTTCTAAAGGAATTGACACTGCTTTATATTGATTCATATTGAACATTTTAAGTAGCTCCCTTTTATATTTGTTTTGTGTGACCAGTGTCTGACCAAATTCTCTCCATATTTCAAGACCTAAGCAATAATGCAACTCACCAATGTCATTGATCTCAAAAACTTGTGACAATTGTCTTTTAATTTCATCACTCAATTGAGATTCATTGCTTATTATAATAATATCATCAACATACAAGGAAATCAAAGAAACATGACCCTTCTGATCTAACTTGATATACAAATTAGGGTCACTCTTACTTTTCATAAAACCTTTTTGAAGAAATAAAGAGTAAATCTTCACATACCAAGATCTTGGTGCATGTTTTAGTCCATAATTTTTTTTTTAACTTACAAACAAGATGCTCTTGACCCTTCTTTACAAATCCTTCTGGTTGAACACTATATACTTCTTCCTTTAGTTCCCCATTTAGAAAATATGACTTAATGTCTAACTGATGTATCTTCCAATTATGTTTTGTAGATAATGCAATCATTAATCTAATTTTTTTTGGTTTAGCTACAGGTGCAAAGGTATCTTCATAATAAATTCCCTCTTTTTGTGAACATCCTTTTGCAACCAATATTGCTTTATATTTATCTATACTTCCATCAACATTAAATTTGGGTTTGAACAACCATTTGAATCCTATGGGAACTTTATTTTTGGGTATTTTGTTAATTCCCAAGTATTATTTTTCATTACAGACTCAAACTCTTCCTTCATTGCATCTCTCCATACTTATGGTCTTTAACTTGTTCAAACTTACTTTACTTTCATTACTTTATGGTCTTTAAGAGGTTTTATGACATTCATTACTTTAGTCATTAAAGCATAATATTTATACCTTTCAGATAGTTGAGTTTGGCATGATGACCTCCTTGGTGCTTCACATTTTTCACCTCTTGTTCTTCTTTGTGGTGAATATCCTCTTCCTATTAGTGTACTTTGGATGCTTGTAGTGTCCATATCGTTGGATTATTCCTCTTGTTTATGTTCATGGTCATCATCTGCTTCTTCTTTGACATTTTCATCATGATCATAAGGAATATGCAATGCATCATAACTATCCACCTTATGGCCTTCATTTGCATGCTCATGAAATAACACATCACTACTTGGAAAAACTTTGTGTGTGCAAGGATCAAACGTCTTATATGCTTTGTGATCATAACAATAACCAGTAAAAATGCACTTGATTGCTTTTGCCTCTAGTTTTCTCCTATCATCTTTAGGAACATGAGAAAAAACTTTGCTTCCAAATATTCTTAAATGGATTACTGTTGGTTTATAACCATAAACATAGTTTTTTGGTCTAAACTTTTAGTTGGAATTTGTTTTTTCAAATAAACCACAGGAATAATAGCTTCAGCCCAAAGACCATTAGTAAGATTTTTACATTCTATCATGATCCATGCATATTCCACTAAGGTTATGTTCTTTATCTCAGCTACTCCATTATGATTTGGAGTATGTGGCACCGTATATTGTTATAAAATGAGATTTGCAGTACTTGATGAATGCACATGATGTATACTCTCCCCCTTGATCCGATCGAAGGATTTTGATGTATTTTCCTATTTGCTTCTCAACCATATTTTTAAACTCTTTAAAGTATTCAAATGCAAAAAATTTCTTTCTAAAAAAAAAACCATGTATATTTTGTGCAATCATCTATAAAAATAAAGAAATAGTATGCTCCATCAAGTGATCTTGTCTACATAGGACCACACACCTTTGTATGCACAAGTTCAAGAATATCACTTTTTCTTTTATTTGTATGAGTGGGGAATTCTCCCCTATGCATCTTCCCTATTGCACACCCCTCACATGTAGAATATTCATTCTTAAAACCAATAGAAGTCCTTCTGTAACATCACGCTCTTGCGAGCACATGTTATTTACTTATTCTTGGAGGACCCTTGCGTGCAAGTGATCCGGTTATAGTACATGGTTATTTGTTTTGATTATGGATTCTTATGATGATGTTGATGGATTATGATTTTTATGTTATTTTTTATATGCGTATTGACAAATGCTATTGATGAATTTCCCTGAGTGTGCATGACACTTGACAGATTGTGGATGCCGAGGGAATCAATGGACCTCCTTGGACTCCAGATTGATTCAGGGAGTGGATTTTATTGGTTTGGGTATTTCATTTATGCATATGTGACATATGATCGATTATAGTATGATTTTTTATATGGATAATTGATAGTGTTTCGTTGATGGATGCAGACTAACGAATGCTTGCTAATTTGACTCACATAAGGAGTAAAGGGGCATGCAAATAGACTATATATTGAGGGAGAGGTGTGGAAGAGTCCATGTCATGACCTACTAGAACTCTCGTTGTGGCTCGAATTGTAGGTTAACAATTACCTAGTTCGAGAGGTCCACGATGTCGTGAGGGCAGACTGAGACAATCGCTCATGAATATTTCTAAGGGGAACAGAATAAAGCAGGGTCCTTATTCCTTAGAAGCCCTTAGTCTCTCACAAGGTCGCCCAAATGGAGTGTTGACTCCATGGGTTGGACAACTACCAAAACTAGTCAAAGGCGAGTGGCACCCTTGGCGCACAGAGTGCGTCTTGAAGGGCATGTTGCGTAAGCAACACTTGAGTCAATTAATCTAGGTGGTCTAGAAAACCTTGGGAGGATAATTAAACCTTTTAAATATCTTTAAGCATTCCCAGATTTAATTAATTAATTAAGGATTGAAATGATTACTTATAAATCCCAAAATGAAAGTCTAATCCTATTCAAAAATTAAGCGTAAGTCTAAGTTGGTAAGAAGACTAAAACTAAATTATAAATTAAATAATGAGGGGATGAAGTAAATCAATTCAAGAATTAAGAGAAGGTGAAATCTATTTAAAGATTTGATATAAGACACATTTGTGCAAGAAAATATAAAAGAGGGTTTTTAAAATAAGAAAGAAATAAACATGAAAGAATGTATACGCATAGAAAGGAATCTAGAGTCTAACTACCACTAGTTAACTAAGAGAAGAATCTTATTTTAACTCAACTCAAATTTAGTAAGGTGTCAATCATTAAATGGGAATATGGGGAATAAAGAGACACTATGAGTGATTTATGGAGTGCTTTTAGGAAGGGTGAGGGAAATTGACTTTAATTAAACAAAATGTGGAATTTCTTGTGCAATTTGGGGGGCATGGAGACAATTGTAAGGGGGAAATAATTATAATTTATCTAATTAATAAGTGAATTAATTGTGCAAGTGGGGATGTGTCATTAAGGAAACTCCTATAAAGAAAATGGAAAATATGGGAAAGGGATCACACTGGTTATGAGAAAAATTATGCTTCATAATTTTTGATTGGTTTTACTTGTGAGAGTTGAGATACCCAGCTTGAGAGAAAGTGGTGGCTCTAACTTGTGAGGCAAACTCAGAGCTAGAGTATTTTTCTAGTTTTGCGTGTGTGGCCCCTTTGCAGCTCAGGGGGAATAAGAGTACCCCTAGCGTTGGTTGGGAGGTACCAGTGAAGTCTCTGTGATTAGCAAGCAAGAGGAAGGAAGGAGCACAAATTACTGAAGATCATCTTCGATTCTTCGTCGCTAGTTACAATATTGTTATTAAGATTGCATTTGTATATAAAACTTTAAAAACTACTGTAAGTTGTAATGGATTTCTGATATAGAATTGGTAGGTTCCTTGTTATTTTTTTGTGAACCCTAGAAATGAATTATTGGTAAATTATAATTATTGTTTAAGGCAAATTCCATTATATCTTGAAATTTGCTTGGAACGTTCTACTTGTATATGAGATTTTGTTGGAGTTACTTCACACACGCCTAGGATTTATTTTTTCTAAGGTTTTTCCTTGTTTATTAGTCATTATTAGTCATTATCCATTCTCCTATATTTTAATAGAGAATATTCCACTTGGAGAACATTCTCTTCAGTTAACACTTCAGTTTGACTAGTTGAGTTGAGTCTAGATGTTGCATTGGTTTTGTCACCATGCAACATTGGGATAATCACCATGATAAATCACATTAGCCTTGGTTTCATAACCATACTGATGCATTACCCTTGATTCCTTGATCTAATCCTCACTACACTTTATCTCAGTCAGTTAACTGAAGACTGGTTGACTAGTTAACTCAGTTAGGTGGTAGTTCACTCCCGTAACTACATGAGAGACTAGACTAGGTGGTAATTCACTCTCGTAACCATTGGTGTGTTTCCAGATCAATATAAACCACCACTATGGCACATTGGTTCTCCTCCATTGTGCATTGATTGAGTTATACAAAGTATATCATGTGTAAATTATTCATTATTCATTATGGTTAATGAGAATTCTTCCATTCTTTCTCTCTTGCTTATTCTTTCTCAATTTCTCTCTGCAAATGTGTGTGGTATTTTCTAGATAGATATATTATGTGCAGTTTCAACACATTTACATGGTATCAGAGCTGACGGAATACTAAGAAAAAGATACACCAAAATTTTTTGCAGGTACAAAATATTGAAGACAACGGAAAGATGGATTTCCCAAAAGAATTCATTCTTGCACCTTACAATTACTTTGCATGGAAAGAGAGAATAACGATTCATATCCGAACCAGAGGATTGTACAGGTTAACCTTGAATATAGATACATAATCGACATCAGCCATAGAAAAATCCAAGTACTTAAATCGAATGGATGAAGCATTCGAAACAATTTGTAGTCTTATTTATCTCGATCTCCTTTTTCACATATCTTCCTGTAAAACCCCTAATGAAGCCTGGACCACCTTGGAAGGTCTCTTTGGAAAACAAGATGAGATGAGGAAACACATGCTGGAGGTGGAATTTCTCACATTGGATCCAAAAAGCTTCGACAATATCCAATATTTCTTTACAAAATTCAAGGATTTATTGTCGCAACTCAAAGTTTGCGGGGAAACAAATGGTTCTCACCATTCTCTCCAAACTTGGTCCTGAATTCTTCGTGTTTGTATCAATATTCCATTCATTCAAATTCTCCTCTGGAGCCACTTGGAATATTCCTTCACTTGAGGACTTTATTAAATCCTTGACACAAGAGTAAACCAAGCTCATCAACATGGGAAAAATCAAAGGCCCAAAGGCACATGCACTTACTGTGCAAGATGGAAGCCATAAATATCATAAATCTAAAGATAAAGACAAAAGGAAAGCTCATGCACATCTGAATAAGGAAGGGTACTCAAAACCCTTCACCAATGCCTCCGGATCCAAAGGTGGAAAGGGAATAAAAGGGGAGAAATGCATGTACTTCCATAAAGGATTCCATTTAGAATCTGCATGCATGCAGAAGAAAATATATCTAATGACTCAAATAATTCAGAAAAACAATATTGGATATCGAATCCCTAAGGGTGCCAAGAAGAAGAAGACAAAAGATTAGAATCCTAAGAAAGGAAATTCTAGCCATGCCTTGATTGTCATCAACTCCTCTCCCAATGCTTGGATCATAGATTCAGGAGCATCACATCACATGGATTCCACAAAATAAGTCTATTCTTCATTGGATTCATGCAAAGGTCCTCCTATTCTGATGGGGGAAAACTATCCAGTCGAATTCACCGGCAAAGGAAGGATTGAACTCACCGACGAAAGCTTCGAGAATGTGTTGCACATTACCAAAATTTATGTCAACCTTCTCTCTATGTATCAGATGATGAATTACGGAAATGGAAAGAAATTCATATTCACACCAAATAAAGTGGACATCTATGACATGCAAACCAACTCAAGGGTTGCTACCAGTGAGGTAAATCATCAATCTAGATTGTATACATTTTATGAATTTATTGAACTAGATTCTCTTTTACTGCTTACCCATACTAATAAAGTAGTAGGATATGGCACATAAGGTTTGTACATTTGAATTTAATATATATGAAATAACTTAGAAAGAAAATATTGGTTGATGGTCTACTAAACATCCATTTCTCCAAGGGAGTATGTGAGGGATGTGTTCTTGGAAAACACCCTCAAGAGAAATTCGACAAAGGAAAGTCTCAAAGAGCTTCTGCGCCTTTATATATGATCCATAGTGACCTCATAGGTCCTTTTCCACATCCATATATCAACAAAGTGAGGTTTTTTCTCATTTTTGTTGATGATTTCTCACGTTTCACATGGATTTACTTTCTCAGGAAAAATTATGAGGTCTTTAAACACGTCAAAGGTTTCAAAGCCTTGGTTGAGACATATTCCGAAAAGAAAATCAAAGTACTCCAAACTGATAATGGTGTAGAGTATGGAAATTATGAGATCCAGAATCTTTGTCATGAGGAAGGGATTCAGTTGCAACACACAATTCCCTATACTTCGTAGCAAAATAGAGTTGCTGATCAGAAAAACAAATCTCTAAAAGAGATGGCATCTTGCATGCTGCATGCAAAGTCACTACCACAGAGACTATGGGCCGAAGCAATTAATTGTGCAGAATACATACAAAATAGATCTCCCCATAGATCTGTCAAGGATAAGACCCCCTATGAGGCTTGGAGAGGCCTCAAAACGGAAGTGACTAACTTTCGTATTTTCGGTTCACGTTGTTATCCACAATTTTGGTCATTATGATGATGTTATGATAATGTCACGATGATGGAAAAATCAAGCTCTTCAATGAGAATACTTTCCTGAGAAAGGTTGCACTTGTCTTCTTCCAAAAACTATATTTTTCAAGAAGTTCGCAGGCTGCCTATATAGCTGCCTGCGAGAATCCCTGATTCTCGCAGGCTGCATTAAGCTAGGGTGCGGATAATCCGCACTGTAATCATGCCCAGGTTGCGAACATGTTTTTAAAGAGGAAAAAGATGAAGTTCTCGAGCCTTCTAGAAGAGAATCTTTGAGAAGAATGAGTTGGCTAATGAATGATTGTTCAAGTACTGGCATTCCAGATATCTTGGGATCATTTCCTATCCAAGTAACCAAATTATCTTCTCCTATATATTGAGGAGATAGCTCATGGAAAAGGTTAATTAGAAGAAAGCTAGCAAGAGATTGATTGGAAAATTGTTGAATGCCTGTATGAAGGACTGATGCTACAGCAGCAAGAGACTACAGCAAGGTCATCATAAGTGGTTGATTTTCTTCATGCATGAGCAAGTGTGTGTGTCAGAACTAGGAGCCATCGAAAGGAGACCTATGACATCAAGGCTCAGGTTGTAAGTTTCACTTTCAATTAATTCAATATAGTAATATGTCCCTTTCCCATAAAGATGATGTCACTTTATTACATGATTCCTTGATCACATGTATAGACTAGCTATTGAATATATTAATCTGCCTTTACTTCGATTGGTTTGTTCTGTTGTGATCTGAACGGAGCAAGAGCATTGGAGCGAAGCTTGGAACAACAGAGACCTAGGAAAGCATTTACAAGGTATGATCATAATCCTTATCTCTTAGTTCACTCAATAGGCTAGATCTAGGGAAAGAGTAGTATTCTGTCCTGTTTTGTTCTAGATCTAGGTGGATCTAGGGAGATCGGTTCGTGTCCGCACTTATGGATTAATCCTGAAACAAAATTGGCGACTCCACTGGGGATCTTATCCCTTTGTCTTTTTTGGTTTTTTGAACTTTCTGTGGCCATTTGCTCTATTTCGATTATTCTCCTGTTTTGTCAGTGTCTGAGTCTTCAGGATACCCTGAGGGACCTTCTGGGTCTATAAGCCAGTTTGATTTTTGCTTGCATTTTCAAATTTTTTAATATCTTCAGGGATTCTCGCACTGTACCCATTGACAGCTTGCGAGAACCATTTAAGTTCGCACTCTGATTATATTGTCCAGTGCGAATAGTTCGCATTCTGCATTGAAGTGGCCTGCGAGAATACTACATTCTCACACTGTGTCCAAGGCTTTCCTGCGAGCAGATTTTGAAAAATTTTGAAATCAAGTTTTGACTTTGTTAATTGCTCAGAACAGTTGATTTATGTCTTTTTGGCTTACTGGATCATTGACTTATACACCTCTTGCTTTAATTTGCTTGCTGGAAGAGATTTAGGGTTACTAGGTCTTCTTTGCTTTTGGTAGCTTGACTTTCTTTTCTTGGCTCTGTTGGGCATTTTCTTTCTCTCTGATTTCTGGAGTTGGATGTGTCTGAGCGGCTGAGAACCAGTGATTGGTAGAAGGTTAAGTGCTTGTGGTTTTCTCTTTTGCTTGGTGGTTCGAAAGAACATTTTTCGCTTGCTTTGGGAAGACTCATTGGTTTCGTTTTTGTTTTTACTTTCATTGAAAGAAGTGGCTGGGTTGTTACTGTTGATTCTTCATGATTTGATTTTCTTTTTTCATTAATTAGAGTTCTTCTTGGAAAGTGAACCATATGTTTTCTTTCAAGATTTTGTTTTTGGTCGTTTTGAAAACATTGTAAAATCAAATTTTAGAGCTTATTGAAGTATTGAAAAAGACATTTAGAGATTGTTATTTGATACATGATTACTTGCATTGACATCTGAAAAGAAATTGAGCATCGCATTTGCATTGTAGTATTGAGATCGATTCGGAAAAACTCTCTCTCTCCCGTAACTAGGATTCATGGAATGAAAAAGATTATATTTCATCATTGTCCTTGTATTACTTGGGTCAGAGTCACATATCATGAGTTTCACTTCGGTTACCTTTGAGTAATTAATAGCCTTTAAGAAATATTGCGTAATCTTAAAATCAATCTAGTAACTTTTTCTAGGGCTCTTTACACCAACATATTAGCTAGGCTAGTGCTTTGGAGTAGGAAGAGAGACACACTCTCCATAAGCTCAAAAACAAACAATAGTATCTTGAGTATGGGAGTGTAAAATCCATTGGTAGCATATTTTCCTGGGACGCCCTTCTAACACAAGGGTTAAGCACTAGGTCGCATTGGTGTTGGCAGAGTTACTAACCTTGCTTTGTTGACATTGGTGTAGAGATTGCACATATTACGGGGATCACTCCGAGGTATACCCACAATTATGAGTGGAATCCTTTGAGTTGGTTTCGGGCTTGATACCCTGCCCTTGTGTGTGGATCAGACTGACGACTGTTCCCCTAGGCTATACTGTTGTTTGTGGTGACCTTAGTGGCCTTTCTCTCTAGGTTCTTACCCAAGGTGACTATGGAGGGGAAAGTCTTCACGGTACCTGGAATCAACGTTGATCAAACTCACTCGGGCTCCTTGGAGGGTATACCCACAATTATGTGTGGGAGCTTGCACCAAGGCGTAAGTCTGTTAAGCAGGTCGTCAACGTAACTTTTCCACCTTAGCCCCGCCCCTTCTCGTCCCGTTGTTGCGACGTTGGATTTCATCACCAACTAGTGGCTCCGAAATTAGAAGGTATTGTTTTCTTGGTGATTGCCTTTTAGTTTTTGTTTACTAGTGTGTGCTAATTATTTCTTGAAGTTGACCATAGGATTTTCGTTGGGGACTTTATTACTTGTTTACAATTGCTCCCCCACGACGTTCACGTAGGATGCAAGGTTTGTCCCCGGAACATCCGAAAGCTTCACAACCTTTGCACACCGCTACACCTGAGGGTACACCTGAGGACTCTCCTCGTCCGGGTGAAATTCCCCTTGTTACTCTACCACACGTGGACATAAGTGACGTCCCAGAAGTTTTTACACCACCTCCACAAGTAGAATCCACTGATCCTCTTGCTGACTTTCGAATTACCAATACTATAGAGGACTACCGCATTCGTCGTGGTGAACGACCTATTGGACGATTAAATCCTTCTGAAGAGACTCTTGTTACATCCTCTGAATCGACTGCTGGGCCTTCTCACGGTGTAGTCGACCAAAATCCTTTTTGGTTGGGTGATTTCCGACGTGTCCTTTTTGCTACTGAGGCATCTCCTGTCTACGAAATCAACCCTCCTGTGTCTCTTGAACCAGAGAGTGCACCAGAGACTACAACCTATCGTTTTGTTCTTCCTCCCGAGATGGCCCATCTCGCAATTACCACGGGTGTCCAAACCGAGATTCCGACAACTACTCTCCCTCCTATTGATACCCAGAGAATACCTGAGGTTAACCCAAATTTACCCCCTAGTTACCACGCGCTGAATCCTTCGTTGAATGTTCCTCATACAACACCTCCACAAACCCCGGCTGGTTCACCAGGTGGTCCTCAGTTTCTTGGAAATCCTATTCCCGGTTTCATCCCGACACTCCCTCCTCAATTCTTTGGCAATCCTAACCCTATTGGCACTGTCCCAATCGCTACAACTATCCCGAATGGTGCACCAAATGTATAGATTCCTGTTGGTGGACAGGGTGGTACAGTTCCGTTTCCTTTTCCCGAACACAACCCAATTACTGTCCAACCTACGGTTGGCACACAACTTCCGAGGGGAACTGTACCTACGGCAGGCGGTCCAACCTCACCCTTTGGACAAAACATACCTCCCGCGTTGGCCCAGTATTGGCAACAGCTTTTACAAAACGTACCTCTTGCTGGGGGGCAAGCAACAGTCCCCCCTGTCGGTCAACCATATCCAGGTGTGACTAATCCTATTTGGAGTTCAAGTCAGACTTCTCAACCTCAGGTCCCTGCCCAAACTCAAGGTTACAATCTTTGGGGCTACTACCCTATCCATCCACCATCGAACCAACCCGGAGCTTCCCTCTACGAACAGTCTGCTTATGCTCCTACTGGTCTGCCAATGGGGCTTCCACCCCAAAGCCACCAGTACCCGCAAGTGAACCGACAGTTGTCGTTTCTTGCTACCTTGGATTTGCCAGATTTGTCTAGGATCCTGAATGATCCTATTCGTCACTCTCCTCAATGGCTTGCTATCCCTGCCAAACTTCCATCGGATATTCCGAAATTCGATGGCAAGCCGGGAGAGGACCCAAATAATCATGTCATGACTTTTCACTTATGGTGTTCGTCCAACTCTCTGATGGATGACTCCATTCGTCTTCGTCTTTTTCAGAGAACTCTTACTGGTTCCGCTGCGAAGTGGTACATTGAATTACCACGAGGTTTCTTCTCAGATTTTAACACTCTGGATATGGCTTTTCTTACACACTACCAATTACCAATTCGATATGATACTGGGATTGATATTTTAACTTCTTTTAAACAATCTAAAGGCACTCATATCTCGGATCATATTCATGAGTGGAGACGGCGATGACGTCTCATCAAGCTTGAGCTCCCTAATCAGTTACTGGCTGAGTGGTTCACGAAATATTTTGTGAACGAGATCGGTAAAGAAATCGCCATGGGTGGCGTTGTTACGGAGGAGCAGGCTATAAGTCGTGCTTAGTATCTTGATCTCATTTATTTGCAAACGGGAACATTGTGCGATTTGTTACCTGACCTACCCCATCCTGGTACTTCCAACGCTTCAACTACTCCAGCTGCCTCGCATGCAGCTGATGGTGTGATTGGGACTGCTCATACCCACTCACATTCCGTTTCAACCACAACCCCTAAACCCACCTCTTCTAATGTTTAGAATGCCTCGTCTCCTGCTCCTCCCACCGGTAAAACCTCAGAAGTGAACGCTGTTCAATCTACACCGACCGGAAAGAATAAATCAAAGAAAGGGAGAGGTAAGAATAAGGGGGGTAAAAATAATAATCCAACCGAACCAACTACAAATGCTCCTATTGAAGAGCAGGATAAACGCAAAACATGGTATCCTTGCCTTATCTGCGGTGATGATCATTATACAAAGGATTGTCCTAGACGTGCCGAAGTCTCTAAGTTCCTTCAGGGAATGCCCAAACCACCTACACCGAATGTCTTGTCTCAACCTTTCCCGTCTCAGCAACAGGCTTCGTTGGTCATCCATGACCAACCTTCTACTTCCTCCACATCATATGTTTTGATGTGCTCCAGTGATTCTAAGAAGAATGACATTGCAATCGCAACTAGAGCTAAAGACTATACTCCTTCTAAGGAGAAGGTTGATGATTTACCTCCTGATCTGGTACAAGCTTCTCCACCGAATCCACCTACGAATGGTCCTCTTCATCTCGAACGACCGAGTCTTGATACAGTCCTATGACCCCCTAAGGGTGTTGTTTGCAAGTCAGATTTTAATCCTCACACTCATGCGGCCTAGAACTACAGTGTCGTGGAAGATCTGGCCCAATCACCTTCAGCGATGTCTGCCCTTGAGGTCCTCCAGTCTTGTCCTGCACAACAAAGGGCCCTGTTAAAAGCCATAGGTGGAATCGATACTACAGATTCAAATTTGATAGTCTTTGACTTGGACGAACATGTTCCAAGGTTGCCCGCTCAGCTTGCTTTTCAGATACAAGTTATTGTTGCCGACAAGAACATTTGTCGGACAGTTGTTGATGAGGGGGCCTCTACGTGTGTAATGTCTCTTACTTGTTGGAAAGCCATTAGGTCTCCTCCGTTAACGGAATCACAGAATACTCAGAAAGCCTTTAATGGCTCTGGTTTTAAGCCTTACGGCGTTCTTTCCTCGTTGCCTGTCACTTTGGAAGGTAAGACCGTCCAAGTTGAAGTGGAAGTTTTTGACTCTCCCTTAGATTACAATCTTCTTCTTGGACGTAGCTGGGTAGATTCTATGCGCGCTGTTGTGTCAACGCTTTTCCATGTCTTACAATTTCCTCACTAGGGAAAAGTTGTTACAGTTGATCAACTTGCCTTCTTTAATTCAGATACTTGCACGAGGAACGTACCTTTCATAGCTAAAACTCCACTGGGTTACGAGAATGTTGGAGTTGGTCTTTTAAAAGACTCTTTGTTAATGGGTACTTTTCCCATACCGCCACAACCCGATATTCTACGCCCATCAGTTGCTTCGATTAACATGATCTGCGCCGTTCCTTATGAACTTCCAGTGTCTTTCGACCCTTGGATGGTCCCTGATCCTGGAGATCATGCTCGTTTCGGCGACGTTATGCTGTTAAGTCCGATTGATTCTGCTTATCATGTGATTCAATCGGCAACATCTTCTACATCCTCTCCGGAGGAGTTGTCTCCTGATCCTTTCCGTGTCGTCTTTCCCACTGACGAGATGATCATGTCCGTCATGGCCGATACGCCTTGGGACGATGGACATCATCGTTCCATTTTGTTTCTGGAACAACATACTCTAGAGAATTATCAGTGGATTTCGACTCCGTCGACCGTTGTTGTCACCATGACCGTTCCCGCATCTACACGCGATGTGTTTGCAGAAGGGAACCTAAGTAATATTTCTCCTATGATTCCTATTGATATTTCAGTGAAACCTGGAATAGTGGAAAATGTTCACATTGAAGCTTCGTGTTCTCCAGAGGAAATTGTCACTTATACTGCTTTGTTCAAGGAATTTCGTGATGTTTTTGCCTGGAGTTATGAAGAGATGTCGGGTATCGACCCATCTATCATTGTGCATGAGATTAAAACGTACCTTGGAGCTAAACCAGTACGGCACCGCCTCCATCTTGTCCATCCACGTAAAGCGACAGCCATTAAACTTGAAGTTGAAAAACTTCTGAAAGCCGGTTTTATTTATCCCGTGGCTTTGACAGAATGGGTTTCCAACCCAGTACCGATCGATAATAAAGGTGGAAGTATACGTGTTTGTGTCGATTATCAGGATATTAACAAAGCCTGTCCTAAGGACAACTTTCCGACCCCTTTTGTCGACCAGATCATCGATGACTGTGCCGGTAGCGAAATCTTTTCCCTCATGGATGGATTTTTCGGCTACAACCAAATTAACATCGCTCCTGAGGACCAACATAAAAATGCGTTTATTTGTCCTTGGGGTACTTTTGCCTACAGAAAAATTCTGCTCGGTTTGAAGAACGTAGGTGCCACGTTTCAATGTGCGATGTCTTATGCATTTCACGATATAAAGCATATCGTTCAACCTTATTTGGATGATTTGCCGGCTCATTCCTTACGCCGAGTCGATCACCCTAATCATCTTTGAGCAATTTTCGTTCGATGTCGGTTCTATCGCATTCGTTTAAACCCTCATAAGTGTGTCTTTTGCATAGAGTCCGACCGTCTTCTTGGTTTCATTGTTTCACGTCAGGGGATCCGGGTGGATCCGATTAAGGTTGAGGCAATTCTCAATCTTCCTCCTCCTTCTTCACTGTGCCAGTTACAAAGTTTGCAGGGGAAAGCAAACTTTCTTCGTCGTTTCATCCCGAATTACGCCGAGATTACTCACGGTTTCACTCGTCTTTTAAAGAAAGGTTCTGAGTTTGTTTGGGATAAAGTTGCCAACAACGCTTTCGAGGCTTTAAAGTTGTCCCTTACAAAACCTCCTCTTCTCTTCCCTCCTGATTATAGTCGGGATTACTTTCTTTATCTGGCTGCTTCTGAGTATACCATTGGCATGGTCCTTGTTCAAGAGGATGACAACCACGATGAACATGTTATATATTACTTGAGTAGAAGTCTATCATCAACGGAAGTCAAGTACCAACATGTTGAGAAACTGGATTTGGCTGCTGTTCAAGCAATCCAACGATTTCGTCATTATATTCTGTCCAGAAAAACTACCGTGATTTCACATTGTAACCCCATGCAACATATATTGACACGTCAATTGCTGGGGGGCAAGTACTCCAAGTGGATAGTCATTCTCCAGGAGTTCGACTTGGAATTTGATCGCGCCACGTCGAAGAAATCGCTAGTTTTTGCTGAGTTAATTTGTGATTTCTCCCACTCTTCCAAGGAAAGTGTAGCAGTTGGTTCGTTACCTGACAAATCACTTTTCCTTATCAGTACCGATGATATTTGGTACGGAGATATCATTATATATCTCCAAACTCAAACTTTCCGGCCTGCTTTGTCCAGTAATGAACGACGTTGTATACGTTATCAGGCCCGCCAATACATTATCCTCGGCGATACTCTTTACCGTCGAGGCATTGACTCTGTCTTTCGGCATTGTTTAACCTTTGACGAAGCTAAGAAAGCTTTGAATGACTGCCATTCAGGAGCATGTGGTGGTCATATGTCTGGGTATGCTACTGCCCAGAAGATCTTACGTGCAGGATACTTTTGGCCTTCTTTGTTCCATGATTGCATTACTGCTGTCCAGAAGTGTCATGCCCGCCAGATCTATCAATAGAAGATTAGGTCGCATCCCACTCCCCTTCATCCTGTAGTCTCAGTAGGTCCGTTTGCTAAATGGGGCATTGATTTTATGACATGTCACCCTCACTCAGCCGGGGGGCATGGTTATATTATTGTAGCTGTTGATTATTTCACAAAGTGGGCTGAGGCAATGCCGACATTCGATAATACTGGGAAGACTGCAACACTATTTCTGTTCAACCATGTCATCACTCGTTTTGGTGTCCTGCAGGCTATCGTTACCAATCACGGTAGTCATTTTAGGAATTATATGATGTCATAACTTACATAGAAGTTGGGCCTTCGTCATGACAGCTCAACACCTTATTATCCACAGGCTAATGGCCAGGTCGAAGCTATCAATAAGGTTCTCATAACTATGATTCGACGGATGATAGGAATACATAAGACTAGCTGGCACACGATGTTGTTTTCAGCGTTGTGGGCGTATCAGACATCTGTTAAATCCGCCATGGGATTTACACCCTTTCGTTTAGTTTATGGCATGGAAGCCATTCTACTGATAGAATGCAAAATACCTTCTTTGAAGCTAGCCGTAGAACTCTTACCCAATACTTCTGCAGAAGAGGAACGTTTTGTTGTATTTGATGCGATTAGACGAGACCCGACGTGATGCCACTTTGGTAATAGAAGCCCAAAAGAAACACGTTAAGGCACAATATGACAAACATGTCAAGCCTCATGTTTTCTCTGAAGGTGATCTTGTTATTCTGTATGAACAAGATAAAGATGTCCTAGGAGCTAGGAAATTTGAACCTATGTGGCGTGGTCCCTATATTGTCAGCA
This sequence comes from Picea glauca, assembly GCA_000966675.3. Lineage (NCBI taxonomy): Eukaryota > Viridiplantae > Streptophyta > Pinopsida > Pinales > Pinaceae > Picea > Picea glauca. Next base: position 173,399 of record JZKD02S0524319.1, read on the forward strand.
AAGTTTTGGATAAAGGAGCGTATGAACTAGTGGATTATGATGGTGTACCTTTGAGTGAACCCAGGAATGGGTTGTACTTAAAGAATTACTATGCATAAGTTATTTGTGCATGAGTGCTTGTATTTTATGTATCATACTGCGTGTGTGTGTTACTTTAGTTTTGCTTTTGACGTTATTTGGTCTCTGCCCTTACATGACGTTGTGTTTGATTGTCAGATGTCAGAGTATTCGCTACCTTATATTAGCTTCGCCGACGGTGCTAGCCGTAGTACTCGGAACCTAGCTTCCATTGCATGGGTAATCTATGCCCCGACAAACGAACTCATATCTCTACGAGGTATATGTCTTGGCCGAGCAACCAACAATATTGCAGAGTATAGCGCCGTGGTTGAATTATTGGTTGATGCTATTTCTCTTGGGATTCGTCATTTGGTTGTCCGACTGGACTCGCAGTTGGTAATACTACAGCTCAGTAATGTATATTCTATTCGAATCCCTACTCTATTAAGGATATATTTACGAATTCGTCTCTTGGAACGGTATTTTGATTATATCGAATATCAACACATTCCTAGAAGTCTTAATACATTGACAGATGCTTTAGCTAATTATGTATTGGACAGGCATTTGACCAATTTATAAAATCAAACACATTAAAATGTACACAATGTAAAGTAAGTCGGTAGAAGCCGTGTATGTATATATATATATATATATATATATATATATAACGATCAGAGTTTGTTTTACAAAATGGTTGTTCGAAGACCAAAATATCAAAAATGGAAGCTCATGGCTTCTACAAAATGACATCACTAATGATGTTCATGATAACAAACTAATGTCCTAGCAACTCTGCGGAGCAAACAACCCATATATGCAAAGACACCCACAGTGTGACGTTGATCGCGTCGGGGAATGTCCTCTAGGGGCATATCTGGAACATCGGCCATAAGGCCCTCTAAATTCTGCTCCACTGTCAGATAGTCCTCGGCGTACTGTGTTACTGCCACTACTGCCTCTCCTCGACGCTGGACAGGAGAGCTACCAGCGGGTCTATATGCTCCAACGTCTGTGTTATCAACAAAACTTGGTGTTAGTCTTCAAATAAATCTATAAAACACAAAAACATTTAAATATATCAAAAATACAAAAACATTAAAAAATATTAAAATTGGTATACTTCTTATCGAGGTTTCCCCACTGCGCATCCTTAGGTAGAGCAAGGTATGGATCACCACGGAAATCTAGGCCAACATATGCGTAATCCTCTATCATCAGCACCTGGCCTTGAAGCCATTCAAAGAAACGATCGTCATACCTGACGATAGGCCCTGCCACATGTCGGGCCATAAGATGGAACCATCGTAACATCCTTGGGTCCCTGGGACCCAGAAAATGCCAATCTGCCTGAAGCCTAAATACTGGAACCCTCTCGCAAAAGAAGGATACCAAAAGAGATCCATACCCAAATTGTTTTAAATCTCCACGCTTGCATTTGGTCAGTTGTTTCTTAAGACTGCATAGAACTGCATCGGCCCAGTTGAAGACCCGGGGCTCGGTACACTCGATGGCATACTGAAAGTAGCTCTGCAGAGCCATGTGTGGGGCAGCACTTCCTGCCATCCGAGCGATAGTGAAGAGAATGGTACGGAGAGTTATATCAGTCACTCCCCAAATGGCTACCTTCCCTTTCTGACGTTCAGCCTCAGGCACACAATACTGCCTGCAATACTCGCTCATTTTCAAACCCCCTCTTTGGTTGCCAGTCAAACTGACATAGGATCCCCATCTTGACAACCCAGTCAAGAAATATATGTCCTCGATATCTATACTCAAGGTGTGAGCTCCCACATTGAAGACTTGTTGATCCGGGTCCCACATTCGGATCAGGTACTCTAATAATCGCACTTGGGCTCTCATGCCCGGGATTCGAAAATACTTCAGGAGACCACAATCTCTTAAAGTGGCAATGGTTTGCAGGTGATTTTCGGCATTGGTATTGTCTTCCTCGTGTTCACATTCTCTCCATTCAAGCACCATAATGATAGTTGTTAACCTGCATGGCAACCATATGAAACTAGTTAACAATCTTAAATATGGGAAAAATTGGTTTTATTGGCTAAACATTTTAAATTTTTTTTTGACTCTGCGCTGTTCGCAGGTGGATTATAACACACAGTGTGGGTTTCCCGCACTCTACCTTAAGCCCGCCTGTGGGAATAAGGACTTCTCACAGGCCCCGTATGGGTAGCCTGCGAGAATCCTTTCACACGCATAGGGTTTCAAAACTCAACCAAAAACTTAACTTTTAACCATTAAAATCATGAATTTAAACCATGAAAAGGTAGAAGATGGAGAGCCTACCAAAACACTACAGACGGCTTGAGGAATGATGCTTCGATGCTCCCGCAAATCGACGCTGAAGGAAGAGGGTGAAATGGAAGTTTTTGCACTCAAAATGGTAAAATGGTAAAATAACATGGTAAATGTGTTATAAATTCTTTTTATTACTTTTACTATGTTAAAAAGTGGGGTTTTTCATATTTATGCGTTATTAACCCTAATTGCTAATGGAAGAAATGAGTAAAATGCTTTGCAGGTATGGAACATGAAGGGTCATGGACGATTTTTTATATGGTGTGATATATTTTTGATTGCTTTCTATGGTTTTGATATAAAACCTCGAGCGCCTTTTATCCGTTCTTGCGCTTGTCAAAAACATAAGAACGTGATCAAGCGTTGTTTTATCCCTTTTCCGGGCTTGTTGTGGTCATACGAAAAAGGAACCCCCCTGGAGTTACCTTTAAGCTATTTTCAGACTCTCTAAATAGGAAAAGATTGCCGAGCGACCTTGCTATTTTCACGCTCGTTAAAGTATTTGAAGTTATGCATCCTTCGAGCGATAGTTTAACCCTTTTTCGGTCTCGTTGGACTACTGTACGAAAAAGGAATTGAGAGAGTTCTCTTTTAAGTGTTTTTCCAAACTCTATAATCTTGAAAAACCTT
>JZKD02S0524319.1:182503-202272 GCA_000966675.3 Picea glauca
CAGCTTATTTCGTTATTTAATAGAAAACCAGTTTTACTGTATCTCTGTTATTTTCGTGTTAAGCACCTATTAATAATCTGTATTCATTTCGTTCTGCTCATAAAATCTGGATCAGACTTAGAAATCATTCAGTACCTTGGATCTTGCATGCCTCAATGGCAAGTTTCCTCGCTTTCGACAGTGGGTTTACATCATTGACCCATGATCGAAAGATTCTATCGATTGTTCGACATCAGCTCATTTATTCACAGTCAATAGATTGTACTTTAGTACCTTGGGAGTCATTGACATTAATGGTGATTTCCCTCGCACTTGTTAATGGTTACATCAATGACCGGTAATCAAGTGGTTTCTACCATGTTCGACTTCGACACATGTAATCACATGGTTAGATTCATACTTTGAGCGATGAGGTTGAAGACCCTGGGTATTATCTTTGTGATCCAGGTTGCGATGGAGTATGTATAATTTGCGACACATAGATCCACTGTGTATGTTTCGTGGCTATGTCGTCTTGACTAAAAATTTGTTGCATAGATCCATAGTGTATTCAGGTGGCTATGCTATATTATGACTACATGGATCCACAGTGTATGATTGGTGGCCATGATCTTTGTTTATGATGTCATCAATATATGATCTGAGTATGGGAATGCCTACCTCAGAAGGGATACATATGATATTCTGCCGATGCTTGGATGTTTGCAGGTTTCTGATTAGATGTGCTCTTGGTTCTTGACACACACATGCAGCTTACAAAGTCCGTCGACTGTCACTGATTCCACTCTCAGACTTTGGGGGGCATTCTGTTATCCACAATTTTGGTCATTATGATGATGTTATGATAATGTCATGATGATGGAAAAATCAAGCTCTTCAATGAGAATACTTTCCTGAGAAAGGTTGCACTTGTCTTCTTCCAAAAACTATATTTTTCAAGAAGTTCGCAGGCTGCCTATATAGCTGCCTGCGAGAATCCCTGATTCTCGCAGGCTACATTAAGCTAGGGTGCAGATAATCTGCACTGTAATCATGGCCAGGGTGCGAACATGTTTTTAAAGAGGAAAAAGATGAAGTTCTCGAGCCTTCTAGAAGAGAATCTTCGAGAAGAATGAGTTGGCTAACGAATGATTGTTCAAGTATTGGCATTCCAGATATCTTGGGATCATTTCCTATCCAAGTAACCAAATAGCTCATGGAAAAGGTTAATTAGAAGCAAGCTAGCAAGAGATTGATTGGAAAATTGTTGAATGCCTGTATGAAGGTCTGATGCTACAGCAGCAAGAGACTACAACAAGGTCATCATAAGTGGTTGATTTTCTTCATGCATGAGCAAGTGTGTGTGTCAGAACTAGGAGCCATCGAAAGGAGACCTACGACATCAAGGCTCGGGTTGTAAGTTTCACTTTCAATTAATTCAATACAGTAATATGTCCCTTTCCCATAAAGATGATGTCACTTTATTACATGATTCCTTGATCACATGTATAGACTAGCTATTGAATATATTAATCTGCCTTTACTTCGATTGGTTTGTTCTGTTGTGATCTGAACGGAGCAAGAGCATTGGAGTGAAGCTTGGAACAACAGAGACCTAGGAAAGCGTTTACAAGGTATGCTCATAATCCTTATCTCTTAGTTCACTCAATAGGCTAGATCTAGGGAAAGAGTAGTATTCTGTCCTGTTTTGTTCTAGATCCAGGTGGATCTAGGGAGATCGGTTCGTGTCCGCACTTACGGATTAATCCTGAAACACACGTGCATGGGCCTAGATTCCCTCTGAAAAGAGGAAGGCGCTTGATCCACAGAGCACTAAGTGTATTTTTGTTGGATACCTCGATTGTGTGAAGGGATATAGACTTATTGATCTTTCCTTGGATCGAATCATCATTGAGCGAAGTGTCCAATTCGAGGAAAGTGTCTCGCGTGTACCTCAACAGTCACATGCAAACACCTTCATTCTTCCACCTGTCCGAGATGATGAGAATGCACATGCCAACTCTTCTTCAGGTGAGAGTTCTGATTTAGAGGACTCATATGATTCAGATACAGAGTCAGTACAGTCAGATGCAGATTCATAGCATCTAGTTGTAGATGTAGATCCAGAGCAGAGGCCCAAGTGGGCACAAACTATTCTTCAGGATGTAGGGGATATTGTTGGTGATCCAACTGATACTAGGAGGAATCGATCTGATTTTGAGGATCCTCTTGTTGCACTAACTGTCACTGAATCATTTCCCTCAAGGAATATTTTATTGGTTCAATCTTTAGATCCATAGTCTTATGGTGAGGCTATTGGAAATACCTTTTGGGAATCCGCCATGCAGGAGGAGTACAACTCCCTCCTCAAGAACCAGACTTGGGATCTAATTCCCTTCCTTCTGGGAGGAAACTTGTCAGATGAAGATGGGTCTACAGGACCAAGAGCGCATCAGATGGACAAATTAGTAGATATAAAGCGAGGCTTGTTGTTAAAGGTTTTCAACAGGTGCATGGTATTGACTATGATGAGACCTTCACTCCAATAGCGAAGATGGATTCCATATGATTGGCACTTTCCATTGCGACAACCAAGGGATGGGAAGTCCATTATATGGACATGAAGAATGCATTTCTTCATGGTGATCTCTCCGAGGAGATCTATATGGAGAAGCCCTAGGGATTTATGCAAGACTCATATTTGGTCTGTCGACTGAAGAATTCCCTTTATGGCCTTAAGCAGGCTCCGAGGGCATGGTATTCCAAGATGGACTTCTACCTATTGTCACAAAACTTTGTACGTTGTAAATCAGACTCAAATTTCTAAACGCTCGTGATGGATGATTCACTTCTACTCTTAGTTATTTATGTTGATGATTTTCTAATCATCGGTTGCTCGACTTCAACGATTTTTGTAGTCAATAGGATTCTACATGACAGTTTTTTGATGACGGACATGGGTCTGCTACACTTCTTCCTTGGACTCGATATCAGTAAGGATGCGTCAGGCATCAAACTATCTTAGGAAAAGTATGCACAAGATATCCTTGAGAGATTCCACATGACAGACTGCAATTTTGCTCTGACTCCTTTCCTATCAGAAGTCAAACTTGAGGATGGAGGGGACACTCCATTGGTTGACATCACACTGTACAGACATCTAGTATGGATCTTGTTATATCTCACACACTCCATACCAGACTTCTCCTATGCAGTTGGCGCAGTTTCCATGTTCATGCAGGAGCTGCACGAGCTACATTGGAAGGATCCAAAGCATATCCTTCAATACGTACATGGCACCATCACCTTTGGGACTCATTATGCAACAGAATCTACATTAGATCTCATTGGGTTTACTAATTCTGACTCGGATGGTGATAGCACTGATCACAAGTCCACATCTGGTTACTCAGTTAGTCTTGGTTCTAGACCTATTTGTTGGTCGAGCAAGAATCAATATGGCATTGCTCTATATTTAGTTAAGGAAGAGTAAAAAGGTGTAGCTAACATAACCATTCAGACTATGTGGCTACAACATTTTCTCACTGAGTTGGGCATTCAGTTTCATCAATAGATCGTCATCTGGTGTGACAACCATAACACTCTGAAGTTTTGCAGAGATCCAATATAGAGGAAGCGAATGAAGCACATCGATATCCACATGCACTACATATGGTACTTAGTACATGAGGGGATCATCGACCTACAGTTCTTTCCTTCAGAAGAAAAGACGGCAGACATCTTCACCAAGACCTTCATTGAGTAGAAGTTCCATTCTCTTTGAAGTCGTCTTGGAGTGAAGGACACAATTGCCTAGCAACTATCAATTCATCTTTTCACATACATTCTACCTTGAGGGGGGGTGTTTCCCATGTGGTTTTCCCTCTTTCCTCACTTTATTTCCAATGTATCTTTTGTATTTGGGTACCTAACATGGCCTCGTTGTCAGGACCCATTCTTTATTTTCACCATAGTGATGTTCATGGGGGGTGTTGGAGTTACTTCACACACACCTAGGATTTATTTTTCCTAAGGTTTTTCCTTGTTTATTAGTCATTATTTTTCATTATCCAGTCTCCTATATTTAAGGAGAGAATATTTCACTTGGAGAATATTCTCTTCAGTTGACACTTTAGTTTGACTAGTTGAGTTGAGTCTAGATGTTGCATTGGTTTTGTCACCATGCAACACTGGGATCATCACCATGATAATGCACACTAGCCTTGGTTTCATCACCAGGCTGGTGCATTACCCTTGATTCATTGATCTATTCCTCACTAAAATCTGTTTCAGTTAGTTAACTGAAGATTGGTGGATTAGTTAACTCAGCTAGGTGGTAGTTCACTCCCGTAACTTCTTGAAAGACTAGACTAGGTGGAAGTTCGCTCCTGTAACTGTTGGTGTGTGTCCAAATCACTCTAGACCACCACTATGGTGCATTGGTACTCCTCCAGTGCACATTTATTGAGTTATACATAGTATATCATGTGCAAATTATTCATTATTCATTACGGTTAATGATAATTCTTCCATTCTTTCTGTCTTGCTTCTTCTTTCTCAATTTCTCTCTGCAAATGTGTGTGGTGTTTTCTATCTAGATCTATTCTCTGCAGGTTGAACACATTTACAGATTTTTTGTGTTATTTCTCCCTTCATAAGAAGGCTTTGAAGTTTTTAATCCTCCCTTATCTACTTCACTAGTGAACGAAGTTCGTCGCGATATTCTTATCAGACTGTTTCATGAACTAGGAATTAAAATCACAACCTTGATAGTTGTGAATACATTATAACATGTATGAGTTTAACAATGAAGGAGTTCATGATGTGAACTCTCTATATATTGATTTAATTATGAATGAATGAGTTGTTGTTGTTAGACAGGCTAAGAAAAGTGAATGTCATCTTGATTGCTGCCTGGAATTCACATATCAAAATTAAAAAAATTATTATCTAAACAATCAACTGACCCAAAAAGTATTCATGTAAGCTGCCCCTTCCATTTAGTAGCTCAATTTGATCATTAACTTTATATCGTCCTTTAATTTTCGTTGTGGCTGCATGAGATTGGTATAATAAATCTTTGTTATATTATAACCAGTAATGGAGTATGACGCCCATCTTACTTCTTCAAGATGACCATTTTTTTTTTAAAATCCCAGATTCCTATTTTGATTGTGCACTTCATTTTTTATGTGCGATATCGTCTTCTTGTCTTATGGGCCTGGTGTTGGGACCGTGGCTCTTCGCTTAACACCTTGCATTTGAGAATTTTTTATGAATGTTATGTCGATTTGGGTGCTCCCAGCTAATGAACAACCCATAAATTTGTTTGATGTTTATTTATTTTATTTTCTCTACTTCAGAAGTTGATTACTCCCTTAAAGCTTATTGAGCGTTGAACCTACCTGCACATTGCTACATCAAATGAGAAAATCAATATTGAATTGTTGTCCATCCATTAATCTTTCCATTTTTGTTGCATGTAGTTTTTAATTCAAAATTTTCAGAAAATTAGTTCTATATTGAGGGATGAAACATGGGTTGGATTAGGGGTCGCATTAGGGGTCAGATACAGGACCAGATTGAGTGTTGGATTAGACTGTGCACCGATTCAATGACTATATTGAGGTGTACAACTCTATTTCGTGACTCTATTCCTTAGAAACTTGTGTTTGAGTGGGGTTGGGAAAACTCTATTGAATTTATTGACACTTACAAACCCTATTCGCTTTCTAAATTTCAGAGTTATATTTATGTTGCAATGATTCTATACAAATCTGAATATAATTTATGATTCAAAAGAAATCTAGATTCACTTCTCATTTTAGTTTGAGAACTTTGAACCTTTAATTTTTTTCTTTTGGTAGGGAGATTCTTATGTTGATTTTATTAAGTGGAATCAATTCGTAGTGCAATCTTGAACTCCCAGCTTGATATATCTTTAAATCGTTCTTACTTATATTGGATTGTCTTGGTTAGTTCCTTTGTTTCAATACTAAATTTTCTTTCTTGGGTTCTTGTTTTTAGCCTTGGGCATCTTGAACTATCTCCTCTTATGCCTTGAACATCTACCTTTATCAGCTTGCAAATTTGGTCACTTTCAAATCCCATACTGGCTTTCTATGGAGTTTAATTTAAGTTATCAAAATTTAGTGTTGGATTGAGGGCCAGATTAAGGTTTGGATTGAGGGATGAATTAAGGTCTAGATTGAGGGCCGTATTGAGGTCTGGACTGAATGTCGAATTGTTATGCACACCGGTTCAGGGGTTGGAATAAATTTTGGAACTCCTTATTTTGTTTCTTTACTCGGAGATGTAATTTGGCATCTAATTATCTATTCATTTTTAAACATAAGATTGGTCTTCTCTTAACTTGTTTAATGAATTTTGAGATAACAATTGCATTATTATTTTCAGTTGAATAATAAGTGGTCTTCCTTTAGTTCCTTTTAAATGGATTTATAAATCATCTTGTGTTCTTTAGTTTATTGTTAAATAAAACTTGATCTTCTTTAATTATCCTTATATATGGATAAGCAAGATAGCATGTAAACTATCTTATCTAATTCTTAATTATGGGTTGAACTTCTTATAGTTTCTTTGTAATGGGAATGTAAGGTAACCTTGGAATTAGTCCATATTGCTTGTTATGATTGATCCTCTTAGTTCTTTTAAATGGATGTGTAAGCCGTCGACTTCTTATTAATTGCTTTATGTTGATTTTTATTTGCTTTAAAAAAATTGATACATAATGAAGAGTAGCATTTTATTTTAATGTATCGCTTAAGAAGATTGATCTTCTTGTGGTTCTTATAATTGAAATTGTAGTTTTAGCCTTCAAATTTCTTACATTTCCTTAGAATTTAATCCTTAAGAGGAAGGTGCATAACTGAGCTACATGAGGATAAGATTGTATTTATGATCTTTTTCTTTATTAATCTTTAAGAAAAATCCTTCTACTCATTTACACTCTTTGTTGTTAAAAAAATAAGTATAGTAGAATATCCTGCTGCGCCATGAATAATTGATGATTAGATGAGATTGATGATCCAGTTTGGACTGCGTTTTATGTTGGGCTATGGGAATTAGACACCTCCTTGTTACTCAGAATAGTCTCTAGCCCTGAGACCTTAAGTGGTTAAAATCAATTGGATGAATTCTGGGCTTGAGTGTTGCTTATATGTCCTGGAGGTCCTAACCATGCAGGATAGGTTGGGTGGGTGGTTTCCTTTTGATAAATGTTGATTAGTCGATAATGATGTTTCTTTTAGATGAACTTGGTGAATTTTCTTAAGTATTGATTAATGTATGATGTGTCACTATTGATTATGTTAATGCATTGATTTGTGTCATTAATATTTATGATAATGTGAGCTTGTGATGCGATTAATTGTGTTGTGATGTTTTTAATTTCCTAATGCAATTATTTTTTTACCTATTATACATCGCTTTTGTTTTCGTAATGACATGGTCGTTACATATGGTATCAGAGCGGGTTCAACCCTGCAACATTGGACCGTTACGCCTTTCACTGTGTTAGACAAATGATTAAAATCACATTATTAATAAATCTTGAAATTGTCCATGCGAAAAATGGTTAGATCACATTGGATTAGTAGAAATCGTGGTGCAGGGAGAGGTATTATGCCTCCTCTGAGTGTATCCACACCATAGGAATCTAATCCTTATAAGGATGGGAAGACTACTGAGGAGGAGTAGGTCAATGTGGGGATTATGGTAGGGATGATGATATCCTTTCAAAGAATGTTGGAGGCTTGATCAGTGATCTTGATCGGATGAGGGTAGGATGTCTAGACCCAATAAGGGTTCACAATGCCCTTCAATAGTTAGCAGTAGTGTACTCAAGCAACTCAAGAAAGTTAATTTTCTAAGTTCAAGGGTGCCATAAATGGCTCAACCGATGAGGCATGTTTGGAGAACATGGCGATGTTCTTCGCACTTTGTGACTTCACCTCCAACATGAATGTCTGCATGGTGGTCTTTCAACTGAAGGGGAGTTCTCTTCTATGGTGGAAGACGGTCTTACCTCTACTAAACATGGTCATCGAAGACATGCCACAGGAATTTTCCGAGGAATGGTTCTGAGAGAGGTATTTGTTAGAGGAATTATTCAAGCGTCATTTTAATGAGTTCAATGTCTTACAACAGGGTGTTCGTATGGTGCCAGAGTATGAGGCCATATTCATGGAGCTACTTAGTCATTCCCCACACTTTAACATGGAGAATTAGAAGGTCAACAAGTTTGTGTTGACCTTAACTTCAACATTCACGCAAAGGTACAGATCATAATGCCTCAGACATTGCACGATGAAGTCCAGAAGGCCCTCATAGATGAGGAAGAGATATGCAGTGTGGGTCAAGAAAGGACTCCTTCTAGACCAACCAAACAGACAACGTCGAGAGCGCAACAACTTCTACTTTGTGGACCAGGAGTACTGGACCGAAGACCGAATGTTGGACATGTGGAGATCCACATTACCAGTGAGAGTGTCCAATTGAAAAGGCCAGAGTGGATAAACCAATGGGACACACTACAGTTGGATATTTAGGCCAGTCCCATAGGATTCATGCCATGGTGAACAACCGCTAGGCCGAGCACCAGTCCACTATGCTCGAGATGTCAGGTACCATCACCAAACAAAATTTTAGTATTTTGATAGATATCGGTTCTATTGAGAGATTTATTTGTAGTGCAATGATGAAAATAATTAAGGTAAAGGCAGTCGAGCAGGACGAGTTTAGGTACGTAGAAATGGCTTCAGGTGCCAAACAAAAGGTTGGAGGAAGGGTTACGGTTGTCGCATTAACTTGGAAGAATTTGTAACGAAGTCTGACCTATATGTCATGATCTTAGGATCATATGATATCGTGATCGGTATGGACTGGTTGGAATCACATGATGTGATACTCAATTGTAAGATGAAACGTTTGAGTTTGACTGATGATGAGGGATAGAGAATATTGATCGTAGGAAGAAACTAGGGAGGGTACTTGAGGTTCTTTTCTTCCCTACAATTGTAGACGAGTATGCGCAAAGGATGCAAGCTATATTAAATCTTAGCGCTAAATGAAAAGAGCGATAAAGAAGGATTAGAAAACCTTCAAGTAGTATGAGAGTTTGTAGATGTGTTTCCAGAAGAGTTACCAAGTTTTCCACTTGAAAGAAAGTTGGAGTTTACAATCGAATTGAAACCTGGAATTGAACCGATAGAAATAACACCTTATTAGATGTCAATGCCTGAGTTACAGGAGTTGAAAATGCAAATGGAGTTGTTGGACTTGGGACTTATATGTCCAAGTATGTCACCTCAGGGTGTGCCTGTTATTTTCATAAGAAAGAAGGATGGGTTGAGGAGAATTTGTATTGACTACAGTCAATTGAATAAGGCGATGATCAAGAACCAGTATCCATTGCCAATAATGGATGGTTTGTTTGATTTCCAAATATCAAATTGAGATTATGATATTGCCTGTTATGAATTAAAGAGGAATATATTCCTATAAGCACATTCAAGTCAAGGTTCAGACACTACGAGTTTACTGTTTTACCATTTGGACTAACAAACACCCCGGGGGTATTCATGATTTTGATGAATAGGGTATTCCGCGAATACTTGGACAAGTTTGTTCAAGTATTCATTGATGACATACTGATATATTCTTGGACGACATAAGAATATGAAAAACATTTACATTTACTACTACAATGTTTATGAGAAAACAAATTATACAGGAAACTGTCAAAATGTTCTTTCTACCAAATGAAGATTCATTACTTAGGGAATTTTGTATCCGGTGAAGGCATCATTGTGGATCCAGCGAAGGTAGAGGCTATTAAGGAATGGCTCACACCAATAAACATACCAGGATTATGCATCTTTATGGGTTTATCAAGATATTACTGATGGTTCGTCGAAGGTTTTTTAAAGATAGCAAATCCGATCATGGAATTGCAGAAGAAAAACAAGAATTTTTTATGGAGCGAGATATGCGCTGAAGCATTTCAAAGGATCAAGGAGATGTTGACGACAACGTCAATACTAAAATTCCCCGACATGAACAAGGAATTATTGGTATGCACAGATGCAACCAAGGAAGGTTTAGGTGGAGTCTTGATGTAAGAGGTCGAGTGATCGCTTACATTTCAAGGAAATTGAGAAAGCATGAGGAGAACTACACAACACATGAATTGGATTTATTGGCCATTGTGTAAGTCTTAAGGGTTTGGAGACACTATCTCATTGGATGAAAATTCAAACTAAAGAAAGATCATTGTGGACTACATCACATATTTACGCAGAGTGACTTGAACGCACAACAAAGTCGTTGGTCGGAATTGCTTAGCAAATACGACTTTGAGATTTATTACATTAAAGGTATGATCAATAGAGTGGTGAATATGTTGAGTTGGAAACCACACATATTTTCGGTAATACCTCTTCAGATGAATCTTCAAGAAAAGATTCTAACTATACAGGTCGACGATGATTGGTACCAAGAGGTTAAGGAAAATATTGGATGGGACACCATGATGGTTCCAAGGTTTGAAGGATATACACTGGAAAATGCTAGATTGATGAGGTATAATAACAAGATTTACGTACCACCTAATGGTGAATTGAGAAATTTGATCTTAAGTGAAGCTCATATAGAAATATACATGGCTCATCCAGGAGTCATGAAGATGAAGGAAGACCTCAAAGACCATGAGCCTTTATTCTTCTAGAAGGGAATGAAGGCAGACATAGTTAGCTATGTGGAAATATGTCTAGAATGTCAGCAAGTGAAAGTTGAACATAGACATCCAGTAGGATTACTACAACCACACATTATTCCGGAATCAAATGGGAGGTCATTTCAATGTAATTTATGGTTGGATTTTTGTTGATGACAAGGAGGCATGTGGTAGCTGACACTTTGAAGAAGAGTGCACATTTTATCCATGTGTGTATGACATATCAAGCGCCAGACATAGCTAGAGTTTTTATCAGTGAGATTGAGAGATTTCATGGTATGCCAAAAAGGATCATATCCGATAGAGGATTGGTGTTTACATGACATTTTTGGACTAGTTTCCAAGACACCTTGGGGACACAACTAAAATTTAGTACAACGTATCACCCTGAGACAGACAGACAGACAGAAAGAGCAAACCAAATTTTGGAAGAAATGTTGTGTATGTATGTAATGGAACAACAGAAACGTTGGGAAGAATTCTTGCCACTCGTAAAGTTTGCATACAACAATAGCTATAAAAGTACCATTAATATGGAACCATTTGAGTTTCTCTTCAAGCGACCATGTCAGACACCATTGAGATGGGATTGACTTCAGGATAGGGTCCTAGTGGGACTAGAATTGATCCAAGAAATGGAAGAACAAATGCAAATGATAAGACAAAGGATTAAAGAAGTGCAAGATCGACAAAAGGGTTATGCTAATGCGCATTGTGTTGACTGCAATTATGAAGTTGGTGACTAAGTTTACTTGTGCGTGAAAACGCACAAGATCTTGATAAATTTTGGAAAGGCTGCTAAACTCTCTCCTAGGTTTGTGGGACCTTTCAAAGTTGTGGAAAAGAAAGGACCCGTGGCCTATCGACTAGCCTTGCCTGATTCTTTGAGGCGAATGCATGATGTTTTTCATGTATCTATTTTGAGACATTATGTTAGTGATCCTACACATGTGATTGACATGCATTATTTATAGGTGTTGGACGATGATTCACTCACAGTGGAGCCAATCCAAATTCTCGACCATCGCATTCGACATTTGTGGCGTCGAAAAGTCGATCGGGTCAAGGTCCAGTGGGGAAATTATAGTCCACACTCAACTACCTGGGAGGGCACATATGATATGCGTCAGTAGTTTCCTTACTTATTTGATAGATTAGACATATAGATCTTGTCAAATACTTTTTTTTTTCTGCATTTTATATACTCTACAACTTCGAGATGAATTTTAAAACAAGAGGGGGTGTATGTAACATACCTCTCTTGTGAGCACATGTTATTTACTTATCCTTTGAGGACACTTGCATGCAAGTGATCTGGTTATAGTACATGGTTATTTGTTTCTCTTATGGACTCTTATGATGATGTTGATGGATTATGGTTTTTATGTTATTTTTATATGTGTATTGATAAATCCTATTGATGAGTTTCCCTGAGTGTGCAGGACACTTGACAGATTATGGATGCCAAGGGAATCAATGGACCTCCTTGGACTGCGGATTGAGTCAGGGACTGGATTGTATTGGTTTGAGTATTTCATTTATAATAATAATAATAATAATAATAATAATAATAATAATAATAATAATAATAATCTATTTTTAAGGTCACGACCAAGCCAGCACACCAAATTGGTGTATGAGACCCCCTTGTTTGTTGGACAAGGGACCCCCCTCCGCCCAACCATTTGACTGGTAAAGTCTACGAAGGTATACATACCCTACCTCCCTCTAGATTTGAACCTGTGGCCTCTTAAGAAGAAGCACATGTTCTTAACCATTAGTCCCATGTTCTTATGCATATGTGACATATGATCGATTATAGTACGATTTTGTATATGGATCATTGACAGTGTTCCGTTGATGGATGCAGGCTGACGAATGCTTACTAATCTGACTCACACAAGCAGTAAAGGGGCCATGCACATAGACCAAATATTGAGGGAGAGGTGTGGCAGAGTCCTTGTCACATCCTACTAGCACTCCCACTGTGTATTGAATTGTAGGTTAACGATTATCTAGTTCGCGAGGTCCACGATGTCATGAGGGCATACTGAGACAGTCACTCATGAAGATTTCTAAGGGGCATGGAACAAGGCAAGGTCTCTCACAAGGCCTCCTGAATGGATTTTTGACTCCAGGGGGTGGAAAACTACCAAAACTAGTCAAAGGAGAGTGGGACCCTTGGATCACAGAGTGCGTCTTGAAGGGAACGTCGTGAAAGTAACACTTGAGTCAAAGAATCTAGAAGGCCTATAAAATCTCAGGCAAATAATTAAACCTTGTAAAATATTTAAGCATTGCTGGATTTAATTAATTAATTAAGGATTGAAATGATTACTTATAAATACCCAAATGAAAGTCTAAGCCTATTCAAAAATTAAGCCTAAGTCTAAGTTGGTAAGAAGACTAAAACCAAATTGTAAATTAAATAATGATGGGATGAAGTAAATCAATTTAATAATTAAGAGAAGGTGAAATATATTTAGATATTTGATATAAGGAACATGTGTGCAAGAAAATATAAAAGAGGGTTTTTAAAATAAGAAATAAATAAACTTGAAAGAATGTATACGCATAGAAAGGAATCTAGAGTCTAGCTACCACTAGTTAGCTAGGAGAAGAATCATATTTTAACTCAACTCAGGTTTAGTAAGGCATCAATTATTAAATGGGGATATGTGGAATAAAGAGACACTAGGAGTGATTTATGGAGCGCTTTTAGGAAGGGTGAGGGAAATTGACTTTAATTAAATAAAATGTGGAATTACAAGTGCCACTTGGGGGACAGGGTTACAATTTTAAGGGGGAAATAATTATAATTTATCTAATTAAAGAGTGAATTAATTGTGCAAGTGGGGATGTGTCATTAAGGAAACTCCTATAAAGAAAATGGAAAACATAGGAAAGAGATTATACTGGTTATGGGCAAAGTTATGCTGCAGAATTTTTGACTGGTTTTACTTGTGAGAGTTGGGATACCCAGCTTGAGAGAGATTGTTGGCTCTACCTTGTGAGGCAAGCTTGAAGCTAGAGTATTTTTCTAATTTTGCGTATGTGGCCCCTTTGGGGCTTGGGGGGCTAAGGGGGAAGAAGAGTACCCCTAGCATTGGCTGGGAGGTATCGATGAAGTCTCTATGATTAGCAAGAGGGAGGGAGGAAGGAGCGCAAACTACTGAAGATCATCTTCGATTCTTCGTCAATGGTTACTGTATTCTTATTGAGATTGAAATTGTATTAAGTTTATTTGTATATAAAACTTTAAAAACTGTTGTAAGTTGTAATGAATTTCTAATATAGAATTGGTAGGTTCCTTGTTAGTTTTTGTGAACCTTAGGAGTGAATTATTGTTAAATTGTAATTATTGTTTAAGGTGAATTCTATCATATCTTGAAATTTGCTTGGAACTTTCTACTTGTATATGACATTTGTTGTGTTATTTCTCCCTTCATAATAAGGCTCTGAATTTTTTAATTCTCCCTTATCTGGTTCGCTAGTGAACGAAGTTCATTGTGATATTCCTATTAGATTGTTTCACGAAATAGGAATTAAAATCACAACCTTGATAGTTGTGAATACATTATAACATGTATGAGTTTAACAATGATGATGTTCATGATGTGAACTCTCTATGTATTGAGTTAATTATGAATGAATGAGTTGTTGTTTTTAGACAGGCTAAGAAAAGTGAATGTCATCTTGATTTCTGCCTTGAATTCACATATCAAAATTAAAAAATTTATTATCTAAACAATCAATTGACCCAACAAGTATTCTTGTATGCTACCCCTTCGATTTAGTAGCTCGATTTGATCATTAACTCTTTCTCTTCCTTGAATTTTTTTTATGGCTGCATGAGATTGGTATAATTGCTCTCTATTGTATTATAACCAATAATGGAGTATGAAGCCCATCTTACTTCTTCAAGATGACCATTTTTTTTTTTTAATCTTAGATTCTTGTTTTGCTTGTGCACTTGATTTTCCGTGTGCACTCTCCTCTTCTTGGTTTGTGGGCTTGGTGTTGGGACCATGGCTCTTGCCTTAACACCTTGTGTTTGAGAATTTTTTATGACTGGTATGTCAATTTGGGTTCTCCGAGCTAATGAACAACCTAGAAATTTGTTTGTTGTTTATTTCTTTTATTTTCTCTACTTCAGAAGTTGATTACCCCCTTAAAGTTTATTGAGCATTGAACCTACGTACAAATTTCTACATCAAATGAGAAACTCAGTATTGAATTGGTTTCCATCCTTTGAGATTTTCATTTTTGTTGCCTGTAGTTTTTAATTTGGAATTTTCAGAAAATTAGTTATATATTGAGGCCCAGAACAGGGGCCGTAATAGGGGCCGGATTAGGTGTTGGATATAGGAATGGATTTAGTGTCGGATTAGATTGTGCATCGAATCAATGACTATATTGAGGTGTACAACTCCATTTCATGACTCTTTTCCTTAGTTCCTTGGGTTTGAGTGGGGTTGGAAAAAATCTATTGAATTTACTGACACTTACAAACCCTTATTTGCGTTCTAAATTTAAGAATTATATTTCTATTGCAATGATTTGGTACAGATCTAAATATAATTTTTGATTCAAAATAAATCTAGATTCCCTGCTCATTTTAGTTTGAGAAATCTGAACCTTTAATTTTGTTCTTCTAGTAGGGAGATTCTTGTGTTGATTTTATTAAGTGGAATCAATTTGTAGTGCAATCTTGAACTCACAACTTGATATATCTTTAATTATTTCTTACTGATATCGCATTGTCTTGGTTAGTTCCTTTGTTTCAATCCTAAATTTTATTTCCCAAGTTCTTTTTTTTAGCCTTGGTAATCTTGATCGATCTCCTCTTGTGCCTTGAACCTCTTCCTTTATCAGCTTGCAAATCTGGTCACTTTTAAATCCTCTACCCGCTACCCATGGAGTTTAATTTAAGTTATCAGAATTTAGTGCTGGATTAAGGGCAATATTAAGGGTCGTATTAAGGTATGGATTGAGGTTTGGATTAAGGTCTAGATTGAGGGTTGGATTGAGGTCTGGATTGAATGTCGAATTGTTATGAACACAGGTTCAGGGGTTGGAATAAATTTTGGAATACATTTGTGTCATTAATAATTTTGATAATGTGAGCTTATGATGCGATTAATTGTGTTGTGATGTTTTTAATTTCCTAATGATAAATTTTGTTTACCTATTGTTATAACCCTAAATTGCACCACACATGCTTACCTGACATCAGGCCAACTTATATCCCTTCCTTGCCAAGGCCATGCTGAACAAACTCTTGAAAAACCTCTTAAATCAAGTAAGTCGCGCCCTAACCCATTACTGGGCGCGTTGGAACGCTGGCAGGCCTTATACTGCACGCGTTGGAACGTCGGCTGGCCCACTACAGCCCGCGTTTACCTAACAAAGCATAAAAACAAGAAAGTTGCCGACGGAATGAAAAGCTTTGGGTCAGTTAACTGGAACTCCCAACCATGCATGGCCGAGAGTTCGTCCAAAACCCTAGCTCCTTCTAGCCTATAAAAGAAGGGGTAGGGGTACTATTCAAAGGAGGAAAAATCATAGCAAAGAAACTCTGCCCAATTGCCGAATTCGTTTTGTGCCAACCCTTTAGCCTTTCCTCAAGCTTTAGGAGAATTCAAGCAAAGCAGTTGGAGGACAAAATTAGAGGAGGAGCCCAGGATCAGGATCAAGGAACGGTGGCTGATCTCTATGATTATTGTAAGTTGATTCATCTTGAGATTAATAAAGAATACTTTTCCCGTCCCAATGTACGAGTCTTATATATTTTATTTGATTTATGCTTAATCTCTAACCCTCTAGTAGAACAATAGCATGCATGCGTAGTGTTTTTGTCTTGATTGCAGGATCGTCTTTGGAAGGAGCAACGGAAGCAAGGAGATAAAGCACAACAGAGGATCTACACCAAACGTCGATAAAAAGGTTAGTCGGTTCTTTCCATGTTTGCATGTGAAAAAGGGTTTTAGGTTTGGGGTAGAAGGTTAAAAGTAATTTTTTAAGGGTCATGATCTGCATGCAAGTTTAAGCCCTAGCTTGTTAGTCCGTAGGGTATAATTTCCCCACAACAGAATTGGCGACTCCACTGGGGATATTACTCTTAGGGTTTTCGGATTTCATTTAGGTTTTTGGGTAGTTCAAGGAATTATATTTTCTGCTTCTTTGTTTGTCTGTTCTCTGTTAGGTCAGAGCTAGTAGGGAACCTGGTTCTTAATACCAGCTTTTCCTTGACTGTGCTTGACATTTATTATCGGGACACACAGAGGTACACGCGGCCTGCAAAAGGCCTGCATGCGTGTAACCTGTGCCCTAACCTTCTGTAGCCCGCGTTTGAACGCTTGCTACAGAGGTTTCAGTAGCGTGTAAGATTCAGAAAGCTTGAGAGGTAGTCTCGTCTTCTCTGTCAGAAGTTTACCTTCTCAGGGGGCTTTCTGGATCCTGTCTGGGTCTTGCTGGTTTACTGTCTTGTTTTCAGTCTGCTTTATTGTGTTTGTTATCTTTCGCATTCAGTTTCCTTTTCCGTTAAAGTAGAAGCATCCAAGCCTTTTAGAGACCCTGGTTGTTAATACCAGAGGCCTTTTTCAGGTCTGGGCTGCCTGTGTTTTGTTTGTCTTAGCTTTTATACAGACCCGCAGCCTGTTCAAGGTTAGCCCGTGGGTACCCACGCGCTGTTGTATCTCAGCACGCGTTGGAATGTGTGTTGTTTCAGTGACAGTTGCGGGCTTGATTGGTTTCTTTTCAACTTGGGTGGGGCAGTCATCCCCTCCTGTGGTGAGAAGTGTTCCTCTCAGGGGTTTGAGTCTGGGGCTGCACAGTCAGCATGTTAGGGCCTCTTATCCTTAGCCGGTGTTTTTATTAGTTGATGTTTTGATAAGAAAGACAAAAAGAATTTTTTTTTTTTTTTTTTTTTTATGGTTTTTAGACAAGTGTTAGAATCGATACTTTCTTGATTGCGTTTTCACGTCTTTTCTCTGATTCTTTGCGATCTGCACTTTAAGCCAGAACTTTATTTTGTTTTCTTGGTTTTGTGCTTGTCGTCATTTTCCCTTTATTGCTTCATTTTGCAATTAAATAATTTTTTTTTTTCTCTTGTTTCATTTTCTTCTTGGTTTGAAGATTGTGTTGTTGCATCAGTAGCTAGGAAGAAGTCTTTCTTCATAAGTTTTTGCGTGAAATCTTAGAAAATTCCAAATGAAAAAGAAGTCTTTCTTGTTGAAAAGTTGCTGGTTTTTGCATTTTTGTAAAAGTTTTTGTTTCCAAGCATTTCTTGTTCATTTTTCTTTGAGTCTTTACACACCATCAGTTTCACTCTCATACCTTGTGACTTAAAAAAGCCCATTAAAAGCAACGCTAATTAAAAACGATTAGACTTTTTGTTTGTAGGGTACATACACTAGCTCAGGACTAGGGCCTTGGAATAGGTTGGAGAGTAAATTCTCCAAGGTCACTTAAACCAAACATTGGAGTCTGTCATAGGGAGTGTAGAAGTCCAGTTATGAAAAGTTATCCGGGACCCCCCTCTAACACAGGGGCTAAACACGAGGTCGCGTAAGGAAAGGTAGCGGAGATAACCCCTCGAAAGATGGACTGAGCGTAGTGGAGAACACATATCAAGGATTTGTTGAGGGATTCTGTCGTTTGCATTTGCCACAGAGCTTCGTGGGTCTCGAATCCGTTCGAGGTCCTCAGTTGTCTTCCGGACCATTTTCTCTTGATACCCTTGACAGGTTTCGGGCTTGATACCCTGCTCATTGTGGTCTACCCGACTATCGACTGTACCCGCCTGGTGACTGTTCACGTGCTGGCAAACTAGTTGCCAATATTTTCTAGGGACATACACAGGTGACTGCGGGGGTATACCGCGGTACCTAGGACAGACATCGGGCCACGCTTTGCAGAGTATACCCA
Organism: Picea glauca; assembly: GCA_000966675.3. Classification (NCBI taxonomy): domain Eukaryota; kingdom Viridiplantae; phylum Streptophyta; class Pinopsida; order Pinales; family Pinaceae; genus Picea; species Picea glauca. The sequence goes on from JZKD02S0524319.1 coordinate 201,168, forward strand.
GAGGGTGCTTCCGTATTCGAGTTGCACTTGCACCAGTAAGTTGCTCTAGTGTTGGTTGTTGTAACTATTCTTCAAAATAGTTAGTGATTGCTTGTCTTATCTCATAGGGGCTTCTTTTAGTGTGTGTTACTGTTTGTTTGTGTAGAATACCTTAGCTTGTCATGAATCTTCTCACACAGTGGAGGATTCAGAGCTCCGCTGGTCACGAAGGCTACTGGGCCTGCCGCCGGTTATACTAGAGCCACCCCAGCCACCATTGAGGCGGAAGCTAGACCAACGAGGGTCTTTTGAAGCAACCGGGTTTCAAACCATTGAGCCCGAACAACTCCCGGAGGAATCAACCGCCAATCTTGGCATAGTTGAGACCCCATCCATTGATACTTGGCCGGATATTATTGTGCCAATTCAATTCTACGAATGCCTGTCAGTGCCTAACCCAGTGATGGAACCAAACTTTGTTACTTCCTCTGGGAATTCTTCCATTCCCATCACCATTGCTACCACAGGAGAAGCTTTTCCTAACTTGCCTTTGTCGACGGTCCGGGCCACCATGGTCTCGGCCGCAACTACGTCGCACAGTGGACCGACCCCATCTATCGTGGCGGCCATACCTCCTTACACACCTAGTGCGACAGGCCCTCCGTTTTCATACGGTATGCCTAGTTCAGGTACAAGTCCTGCACTCACTTCCTCCACTTTATAGACTTTGGGTCTGGGGGCAGGGAGCTCTAACACTCCTCTGCAAGGTCAACTTGGGGGAATTCCTGTCCCTTTCAATGCTTTTCCTTACGCTGGAGTTCATATCCCTCCTTCGTCCCCTTCGCTTGGTGGATTGCATCAGCAGTCCGCCGGGTAGCCTACACACACGATTTCATTTGGAGCCGGGAGTCAAGGAACACCTGCGCAAACTCAGCCAGTAGGTTCGTCACCGTTTGTTTGGAATGGGACATTTGGTAATAACACTTTCGCATCTACTGCTTTCCCATCTGGGGGCACACCCATTTTTGGACAGTCTACTCCGGCACAGGGTACTATTCCTACGCTGGGGGCACATATACCAGGACCTTGGAACTCAGGACAAGGATCCATTCCTTCATCTGGAATG
>JZKD02S0524319.1:210246-220797 GCA_000966675.3 Picea glauca
CCGGAGTCCATAGTTAAGCTCTTTTCAGACTCCCTAAAATTGAAAAGATTGTCGAGTGACCTTATTCTTTCACAGTCATTAAAACGGTCTAGAAGAACATTCTTGACGGAGTCCATAGTTAAGCTTTTTTCAGACTCCTTAAAATTGAAAAAATAGCCAAGTGATCTTGTCTTTGTCACACTCGTCAAAATGGTTTTGAATTGACGTCTAATCGGTGCTAGTTTATCCCTTTTTCGAATCGACTAAACTATTGACGAAAAAGGTACCCCAATGGAGTTTCCTTTTATGTTTTTTTACACTCTCTAAATATGAAAAATCACCGAGCTTCCCTTCTTTGGGCTCGTTAAACTTACATCGAAGGACGTTACGATTGTGTGTTCTATCAATCGCATTTGCATCCTTTACCCATCAGCTTAGTAACAGTTTGCTTTTGCGTCTTAACACCTTTGGCCACTGGAGGATTTTTCCCGAGTATCATTTCCCTAGAACATCAGTCTTGTCCTTGTGCCTTGAGCTTGTATGTTTGCTATGCTCGTTCCTCCATTGTAACGTAATATTCATTTATTCTTTTTTCCAAATCAACAAAAAGAACAAAAAAATCAAATATACCCCAAAAAGAGGATGGGAAAAGTATTTTCTTTATTGGCAGCATCATGAGTCGCCCTTGGATAAAGAACATCTGTCTGTTTGATTCATCAGACTTTGGGATGTAGTACGACCTTAGGAAGCTTTGCTCGATATATTGAGTTGTGTCCTCCACCGTTTGGTTACTCTTCCGAACATATGGAGAGTTTGCGTTGCCTCCTGCTTCGTAGACTTATGATTAACAGATATGCTGCCTCAGTCTTATCACTTGTCATGCTATTGTCCAAGGGAAGTTTGTCACTAAGCCTGAGTCGGCCCCTCTGCAATATGTCTCTTGTCCGTATTCCCGGCCATCCTGAACGTCCAATCAAGTCTTTGTTCGAAATCACTGAAGCCTTCAGTCCGATCATTAAGATTATCAAGTCCATAACCGACGAGCCGTCGAAGACCTTTGGGTAGTGCAGTCATACACTCATATTACACTCCTACCTGAGTTTTAGAAGATTTTGAAGTTGTTTCTCGAGCTCTGAAATACAGCCATCAGGCCGAATCAACTTCTGGGAGATGGATACTTTCTATGTATATCTTTCTGATTTCGAGATGTAGCTCCGCTGTGTATTGTTCGCGGCTACTCTTTATAGTTATTTGACATGGATCTATAGTGTATTTGATTGGTAGTCATGGTTCTGATTTATCCCGAGCATGGGTATGCCCGCCTTGGTGAGACATTTGATATTTTTTGTAGACGACACCTCCTGATTCTTGATTCCTGGGCTTACTCATTCAGCATATCAGTACATATTGGTAAAGAATTGGTAATGTATTTCGGCCATCAGATGCTCTTCTGACCTCACACATTAGGGGGCATCTGTTATAACCCTAAATTGCACCACGCATGCTTACCTGGCATCAGGCCAACTTATATCCCTTCCTTGCCAAGGCCATGTTGAACAAACTCTTGAAAAACCTCTTAAATCAAGTAACCCGTGCCCTAACCCATTATTGGGCACATTGGAACGTTGGCAGGCCTTATACTGCACGCGTTGGAACGCCGGCTGGCCCACTACAGCCCGCGTTTACCTAACAAAGCACAAAAACATGAAAGTTGCCGACGGAACGAAAAGATTTGGGTCAGTTAACTGGAACTCCCAACCATGCATGGCCGAGAGTTCGTCCAAAACCCTAGCTCCTTCTAGCCTATAAAAGAAGGGGTAGGGGTACTATTCAAAGGAGGAAAAATCATAGCAAAGAAACTCTACCCAATTGCCGAATCCGTTTTTTCCCGACCCTTTAGCCTTTCCTCAAGCTTTAGGGGAATTCAAGCAAAGTAGTTGGAGGACAAAGAAGAGGAGGAGCCCAGGATCAGGATCAAGGAACGGTGGCCGATATCTATGATTATTGTAAGTTGATTCATCTTGAGATTAATAAAGAATACTTTTCCCGTCCCAATGTACGAGTCTTATATATTTTATTTGATTTATGCTTAATCTCTAACCCTCTAGTAGAACAATAGCATGCATGCGTAGTGTTTTTGTCTTGATTGCAGGATCGTCTTTGGAAGGAGCAACAGAAGCAAGGAGATAAAGCGCAACAGAGGATCTACACCAAACGTCGATAAAAAGGTTAGTCGGTTCTTTCCATGTTTGCATGTGAAAAATGGTTTTAGGTTTGGGGTAGAAGGTTAAAAGTAATTTCTTAAGGGTCATGATCTGCATGCAAGTTTAAGCTCTAGCTTGTTAGTCCGTAGGGTATAATTTCCCCACAACACCTATTGTACATCACTTTTGTTGTCATAACGGAGGGGTTGTTACACCTTCCACCAGTCCTTTTTTTTTAACTAGTAACAAATCATGATAGTTAAGATGTACATACCTTTGGTTCCATAAAAATTATGTTGTCATCATTGTGGATGCCAATGCTTGATGAATCTTGTTCTTCAAATCAAGCTTGTATAAACTTCCAACTATGACTCATGTTGCAATAATCATGTAATGATCCTGCATTTATTTTACCACATAATGTAATGTTAAACTTTCTACCTTCAAATATTGATTTGTTATGGTAGAACCTAATATTAAGTTCTTCTTTATATGAGGCACATACATCACATTTTGAATTTTTTTAACACATGTTAAATATACATCACCATATCCTTTAATTTGATGTGAGCGATCACCCCCAATATATACATTAGCAGCATTATTAGTTTCATGATAATTTTCAAACTAGTCCTTCTTACAAGACATATGTATGGAGGCACCATAATCAACAAACGATGCATTTCATTCGTTTGTTTTAGTAGTCAAGGAAACATCTGAAATAAATAATCTGAGATTTTTGAATTCATCATTCATTGTTTCTCCTCCATCAACAAAATGACTAGTATTGTTTATGTTTCTATGTTTGGATTCATGATACTTCCTTTTAAAGAAATATCTAAAGTAGTGTCCAAAATTTCCACAGTAAGAACATGGATCATTCCTTTTAAAATTAGTATCAAACTTTGGTGGTGTCATACATTGTTGTTGCTTTTCATATGGTGGCTTACTTCCCTTATTTCTTTCCCATGGATTTCCTTTGGAAGGAGGTTTACCTTTCGCCATCAATGCTAGATCATAACTTTGAGATGCTTGATTAAGGTTCTTTTGCCTTTCTTCCTCTTGCATAAGTATACCTACCAAATATTCAAAAGTAGGAGCCTTCTCCCTTGCTGCAAGACCTGTGATAAACATTTGGTACGCTTTTAGCATACCATTTAAATTTATAGTGACTAAATCAGTGCTAGAAACATTTTCACCTATATTACCAAGTTTATCTTTATTATATTTGATTCTTGAAATGAAATCACCAATACTTTTATTCTCCTCCATATTAATAGAAATAATCTTACTCTTTAAACAAAAGACTCGATTTGTGTTCTTCGACTCATACAAATCTTTGAGTGTTGTCCATGTCTCATTGCATGTATTGCAGTTCATGATATGAGGTATGATACTATCTTCTACAGGCATTCTTTGAAATTTTTTTTCCTTAGTCTCTTGTTTCTCCCAATCTTGAATTGACATAGTTGTAGCTCCTGCGGTGACATATGGCTTGACTTCATCACCACATGCTCCTTCCATTAATGTTTTCATTTTGAATTTCCAATTCATATAATTTGCGCCATCTAACTTGGCTACTTCATTTAAATAATATTCTGCCAAAGGGTTAGCCATATTAATCACACAACCCTCTCACAAGTCACCATGTTGACTTACATGCTCACGCAGGATGTAGATGTCGAAAATATTTACAATGTTAATTGTGCCACCTCATAACATTGCATATACATGTCCTAATATTAACGCATTGTGTGCCCACGATCACAAGCTGGATCTATCCATTTTTTTATGGTTTCCCATCATGGTCACCGTCCATTAACTATGATATTGGTGCATACAAATTGTAGCTTGCTCAAAGGAATTTATGGCGACAAACACACGAATGGGATCTGTCCCAACTTATGTCGTTTACCCAGGTTTTAATTTGTACACTATATCTTCATATCACTAATATCACCAATGAAATCACACTCCACAATGTGATTCTATTGGAAACTAACTCCACACAAGTACAAAAATATAACATGTAGATCATGGCTCAATACTTATGATCCAACAACAAATTATTTTACAGTGAACATCAATCTCACAACGAACACAAATCTAGTGGCAAATAGTCTAGTAGCATGGCACAAATTTCAGCGATCTCCCAAAAGGTTGAGTGTGGGCAGTCTCCAGTGTGGGTAGTCTTATAGGTGAGAAGCTGCTCTCACTAGAGACTGCCCACACTCAACCTTGAAACATTCATCAAACCAACATATAAATACATTTACAGGAATACAATACAGTTCAACAGTTTGAAGAGATTCCTAAAAACAAGGATCTGAAGAATCATTAGCACAAACAAGACAATAAAAAAATCTAATAATGCATAACAACTCCTAATAATAATTATTTCTAAAATTTCTCCATTATTTAGTTAACAACTTTAAAAAAAATGGTGCAACATATTTTTATTTTAATTATATATATATATATATATATTTTATATTAAAACTGACTAAGTATATTTTCCCATTGAATATTGGTTAAATGACAACTCGTTCTCTTCTTTCATTCCTACTTCAAGTATAAAAAAGTCCAAAAACATAATATATCTATATCTACTATGTTATTTGTCAATTTATAATCGAATTCATAGTGAACAATTATTATTTATTTTCTTCTTGCAAATGTCATGAAGTTGTTATGAACAAAATTTTAATGGTTTGTAAATCATATATGTAGTGTCAATCATAACAATTTTGCATAGAGAAATGTATTCATATTCACTACCAACTCTTTTGTTATTATCCATTTCCATTTTGTGGATTCTCAACAACTCTTATACTCACATCAGGTTTAATACTAAAAGAAGGCATAAATGCAAGGAAGGATAAATTCTTTTGATGGTGCTTTCTAAGGTGTTTCATGTAAAAACGCCATAACTTATTCATAACAGATACAAATTTAGTAAAACCAAATTTTTTAGTTAGGGCATATTCTATAGTATTCTATGTAATATTTTCAGATCAATTCAACAAATATTCCGTGCGGGGCACGCTCTACAAGGTCGCTCTCTAGAATAAGCCAGAGTTCAGGAAGGTATGCCATTTTTTCTATAACTCATTTTATGAGAGGTTCCAAGTAGTGACACCTGGATGAATTTCATAAAACACACTGAAGAACATTGTGTATCAGTTTCAGATCTTTATACATTACAAGTACAAAGTTATGATTACTTCAAGTTAGGGTTGTTGACTAATCCAAAACTAGGCATGTGAGACTAAAGAAAAGTTTGATGAAAATGCTAGTCTCTTGTTGTTGAAGTTAAGGAAGGTTTGCAAGAATGTGATCATATACACTAGGTCTATTATAGAGCTACAAATAATATTTGGATGAAGAAATTGATGAGGTATTTTGGTTGAGGTACATGTTGAGTACATGGTTGAGACAAGTAGTTGATGAGTTGACACATCCATGAGGTGTATAGTTGATGATGTTGGTACATATTGATGAGTAGATGACACATGATTTGTACAAGCTTGGTACATGGTTGGATTCACTTGTTTATGGTACAGGTTGATTACAGGTTATTTGGTACAGGTTGGTGCATGGTTGATGCACTTGTTTATGGTACAAGTTGATTATAGGTTGAGGTACAGGTTGATGCATGGTTGATGCATGGTTCAGATTTATTGGTACATGTTTACAATGGTATATCTCACAGTGAGGGGTTGATAGTGGTTCCATCATTCTACTTCTACTTCAGGGTGGCAAGACGGGGCAAGGATAGGTGGTTGTAGCCAGAGAACATAGGGGGTTCTAGCCTCCTTCTGGTTGTAGCCAGAGAATTGGGGAGTTGGAGCTTCCCTCAGATTATAGCCTGAGAAACTAGGGGGTTGGATCCTCCTTCCAGTTGTAGCTGAAAAAAAAAGGAAGTTAGTGCTTCCAATGAATGTAATTCTTCAAGACATATAAGAAAAAACATTCCATGGTTTTCTCCCCATTTGGGTTTCCACGTAAAAAACTGGTGTACTGTGTATGTGTGTGTTTGTTCATTGCTTATTTACTCTACAGTTATTGGATGATAATGCTTCATTGATATAACACTTGGATTATATGGTTAAAAATGATTAAATTACTCTATTACGGATTCACCCCCCCTCTCAGTAATCCAACAATTGGTATCAGAGCAGGTTCCTTCAGAAATCAGTTTAACCAATGAAAGGTAGATCATGAAGAGTACCAACACATATAAAAATGGAATACCACAGTTTGATGGACAAAAGTATGCTTTTTGGAGCATAAGGATGAGGATATATATACAGACACATGGATTTCAAGTTTTTCAATCAATTGTAGATGGATACACAACACCAATGGTTCCACCAACAAATGACAATGCAATAAAACTCGGTGAGAATAATTCCAAAGCCACAAATGCACTTTTGAATGGTCTCAGTGATACAGTATCCACCAAAGTTGCACATTGTAAATCCTCTAAAGATATTTGGGATAAGCTTCAAAATATTATGAAGGAGATACAAAAGTCAAAGCAACAAAGCTTCAGACTTATAGAGGTTAGTTCAAGCAACTAAAAATGAAGGAAGATGAAGATATCACAACCTAATTCTTATGAGTCGATGAAATAGTGAATGCAATCATAGGAATGGGAGAAGAAATTGAAGAATTTGTAATTGCTCAAAAGATACTAATATCTCTTCCTATGAGATTCAACCCTAAGATATCATCACTAGAAGAAATATTGGATATGGACTCAATAAGCATGGATGAACTGCATGGAATCTTCACAACATATGAAATGAGAATTGATCAAGAAAATCCAGATTTAAAAGAAGTAGCCTTCAAGGCATCCAAAATATCACAACAAAAGAAAAAGGAAGAAGAAGACTATAGCAACAACAGTGATGCCTTGGAAGATGAAGAAGTGGCCAACTTTGTCAAAAGACTAAACAAGGGAACCAACGGTAGGTATAGAGGTAAGCTCCCTTTAATTTGTTTTAATTGTGATGGTATTGGTAATTTTCCTCACAAATGTCCTCATAAAAAAAGAGAAATGATGAAGGTTACTCGAAAGGAAAACACACATATAAAGGCAAAAGAAGTACAAAGAAAGTTTTCAAGAAAAACTTATACACCAAAGAAGACATCTCATCATCAGATGAAGATGAAGTTAATGACAATGAGACAGGAAGAGTTATATTCATGGTAGTAAAAGACTCCGATAAAGAAGTCTTTGAAGAAGAATATGAAGAAGTTGAATAAGAATGTGAAGAGGTTGAAGAAGAAATTGAAGAGGTAGAAGTTGACTATCAAGAAGAATTAATGTGTTCCATAGAAGTTATCGGAAGAGAAAAGAAGAAAAACAAGAAACTACAAGTAGAACTAGACAAGAAAAAAGTCACTCGAGAACTAGAACAAATGATCACAAATTTGAAAGTTCAAATAGAAGAAGATAAAAGAATTGAAGAAGCACTCAAAGAACAACTAGAAGAAAAAAGACAAGATCATTGGAAACTTGGAAGCAGAGGTTGTCACACTAAGAAAGGATATTCAAAAGAAAAATATGCAGAATAACTCAAATGTTCTGGATGACATTATCAACAGTCAAAAATATCATCTTGACAAGTCCAGACTTGGATACAATTAGACAGAAAAGGGATCAAGATCCAAAACAACAGAGCAAGAAACAAATCCAAAGAGATATGTAGAAACAATCAAAGAGGATAGAAGGATATACAAGGAAGATTACAGGGACACTCTTCCACCAAGAAGATTCAGATTTCATAATCAACAATAGACAGATAGGCCTCAAGAAGAAGAAGGATTCATAAGAGCACCTCCTTTCAGAAGATCTTCAACTCCCAGGTATCAAACTATATTTTTTGTTTTATGTTATGCATGTAATAATTTTGGACATAAAGCTGTGAATTGCAGAGCTAAATACAGGAATAGTAACAACTTTGAGAGTTATACACAAAGGGATTATTCAAGGAGACCTAGTGACACACAAAGAAAAAGTTACAATAGGTTTGAATCTTTGAGCACTGAAGTGGAATGTTACAAATGTAACAATTTTGGGCACATGGCCAATGATTGTAGAATGACAGTCCCTCCTAATGAACATCAATAGAATAACAACAGTCACAAACAAGAACCTCAGAAAATGACATGGATAAGAAATCAAGATCAGTATAACAATGAAGAATGCACAGTCGTTCTACAAGATAAGCAGAAGAAACATGGTTGGTATGTTGATAGTGGATGTTCAAAACACATGACAGGTGATAAAGACAAATTTTTTACATTACAAAAAGAAAAAAATGGATTGGTCTCCTTCGGAAATGATAGTTCATCCAAAATCATTGGAGAAGGCACAGTCCAAATTGGGAACAATAATGAAAAGGCACAAAATGTTCTACTAGTAGAAGATATGAAACATAATCTTCTAAGTGTGAGTCAAATGTGTGACCAAGGTCATAAACTTACTTTCGATTCAAAAAAGTGTGAGATAAGAAAAGAAGGTTCGGGGAAATTAGTTGGTATAGCTGCAAGAACTTCAAACAACATATATGTGTTAAGTGAAATTGGAAATGAAAAGTGTTTTCTAGGAAAGGAAGATGAAATTTGGCTATGGCATAGAAGAATGGTTCACATTCATTTTGATAACATTGTCAAAGTCAACAAAATAGAAGCAGTCAGAGAAATGCCCCAGATCACGAAACCAACCAACACTTTATGCAAGCATTGTCAGCAAGGAAGGAAAACAAAGACTAGGTTCAAATCAAAGGAATATTCAACAACAAGACCACTGGAAATTGTGCACACTGATCTAGTTGGACCAACTACAACAAAGGGATTAAAAGGTGAAAATTACTTTATGTTATTAGTTGATGATTATACAAGAATGACTGAAGTTTTCTTTCTCAAGAACAAGTTAGAAGCTTTTGAAAACTTCAAGATCTACAAGGAAATGGTTGAAAATGAGATGGATTCAAGAATCAAATGTTTGATATCTAATAATGGAGGAGAGTTCAGTTCAAAGGAATTTATGGACTACTATAGAAGTCATGGAATAAAAAGACAATTCTCTGTTGCTAGGACACCTCAACAGAATGGAGTTGTTGAAAGAAAAAACATGATAGTAAAAGAAATGGCTCGAACAATGCTAATGGATTCCAAATTGAGAGATATATTTTGGACATAGGCAGTGCATACAACAGTTCACATTCAAAACAGAGTAATGCTCAGAAACAACATTGATAAAACTCCCTACGAGCTATGCAAATGAAGACCAGCAAATGTGAAGCACTTCATAGTTTTTGGAAGCAAATGCTACATCAAAAGAGAAGATGGAAAAATGGGAAAGTTTGACTCTTGTGTGGACAAAGGAATACATGTTGGTTACTCAAATACAAGGAAAACATATAGGTGTTACAATCTAATATTGAACAAAGTTGTGAAAAGCATCAATGTAACAATTGATGAAACAGGCAGACCAGAATCAAAGGAAGAAGAAAAAATATCAATGGAACAACTTTTCGAAGAAGAAGATAAAAAAGAAGTAGAATAGGAAGATGAAGATGAAGAGAATCTGACAGAAGCAGAAGAGAAATTTCATAAAGTATCTCCAAAGACACCTAGCAAACGAGTACAGAAGAATCATCCTTCAGATCAGATTATTGGAAACAAAGATGCAAGAGTTGAAACTAGAAGAAAAATCCGTTCACCAAAACAAACACACCTAACACTCTTATCTACAATTGAACCAAACTGTTTTGAAGAAGCCAACAAGGATGAATTCTGGAATAAGGCCATGGATGAAGAATTGGATCAAATAGAGAAAAATGACACTTGGGAATTGGTTCCAAGACCAAAGAATAAGAATGCGATTGGGACAAAATGGGTTTTCAGGAATAAATTGAATGAACATGGATAGGTTACAAGGAAAAAATTTAGATTGGTATGTAAAGGATATGCACAGATTGAAAGAATCGACTTTGAAGAGACATTTTCCCCAGTTGCCAAAATGGAAGCAATCCATATACTTTTAGCTTATGCATGCTCCAAAAATGTTAAAGTATATCGGATGGATGTAAAATCATCTTTTCTGAATGGGGAACTTGAAGAAGAAGTCTACATTGAACAACCAGAAGGATTTCAGTTGTCAGAGAACAAAAACTATGTATGTAAATTAAAGAAGACCTTGTATGGTCTAAAACAGGCTCCTAGAGCATGGTACTTCAGACTGGATAAGTATCTGCAGCAGGCAGGGTTTAGAAAAGGAAGTGCATACAACAACCTCTACATCAAGGTAAGTCAAGGTAATATTTTATTAATTGAAGTTTATGTTGATGATATT